>MDKI01063224.1:0-32441 GCA_005239505.1 Nicotiana paniculata
CGGCGCTGGTGTTGGGGTTGATGAAGAAGAAGGGTTGTTTGTTTTTTTTCTTTTTGCGTCTTGCCGGTATCTGTCTTCAAGAGGAAGAAAGGGGTCTTAACGGCGCTAGGGGAGATAAGGGTGATAGATTTGATCCCTTAGGTTTTTAGGAGAGGGGTTCTAAATAGAGGGGTTTTGGGCTGATTAGGGAATGGGCTTGAGAATTATGGGCTTAGGTCTGAGTTGGGCTCTAAATCTACAAAATTGGGCTAAGAAGTTGCTTCTAAAATACTTATAAGAAAAAATATAAAATAACTCTTAATTGATTTTAATAAATTATTTTATTAAAAATAAAATTAAGAATTAAAGTTGAAACTATTTTTTTGGTATTTTTCAAAGATTATATAAAAATAGAAATCCTAGCAAAATAGTATGACTACAAAATGAAACTATTTTTTTATAATTTTAGATTTTGCGATAAAATAAAGTAAAAAGGTCAAAACTAGTTAAAATAATAATATTAGGCCTAAACTAAATATTTAAATGCTATACCGTGTAAAATCTCGGGGAGGGTCAAAAATTACATGTCTACATCCGCGACTTAAATGCTATGTGAAATCCCATGTGTGTGGTGTATAGGTCAGGTGACAAGTATCTATGCACCGCCAAATTATTTGTTTAGCATGTTCCCTTACCGTTCCCAATTTATTATATTCCTGTCTTAATTGTTCCATGATTATCGATGCTTCCATGTCTACTTCTTTTTGTCTACTTGTAGTTGTTAGAGATTGTTTTCCCTTATTTGAAAGTATTAATTGTTCTTTAGCTTCATTGTGGTACATTAATGGTTGAGCTGGTTGTCAGTGTTTCATTATACATTTCGGTTGATTTTGATGTGTAGTAATAATTGGTGGAGTTCCTTAATTGTACAACTTTCCGTTACATTATTCGAGATATAACTGTTGTGAAGGATTTTTTTTATCTAAATTGTTAACTCTTTATTGTAAATGATGAAATGTGACTGTCTGGTGGGAGCGGGTTGCACGCCGCAACAAGGAGGAATAAGGGTGGACAGGCGGGATCAGGTTGCACGCTGCAATAGGAGGAATAAGGATGATATATTGAGGAGCAATAAGGGTGGACAGGTGGAATCGGGTTGCACGCCGCAACAAGGAGTAATAAGGGAGAATATTCATGTTTTACTAGTTATATGATAAAGACTGAAATACTCCCTGTTTTATTTTGGTTGTTCCCATATTTTGCTCTTACCGTTATTTAAATTGTAACTTGGAATTTTTTGTAAAGATTGAATATAGCTGAGATTTGGAAAGATATCTGAGTTACTTAATTATTTACTGAAAGTTATTGTTTGTTTAGTTTAGTATTTCCTTCTTGCTTTATTAAACACTGTATGCAGGTTATATTATAAATGCCTCGCCGTAGCCTCGTCACTAACTTGTCGAGGTTAGGCTCGGCACTTACAAGTACATGGGGTCGGTTGTACTGATACTACACTCTGCAATTCTTGTGCAGATCCAGGTTCCGACCAGAGTTGATTTTCAGTAGTAGCTGATTATTCGTACGGAGACACGATGTAGATCTGCTGGCCTCCGCAGATTCCTGAAGTCTTCTCCACATTATTTTAGTTACTATTTTTATTTCATTCAAAACAGATATATATATTTTCTTTCAACCAGATACTTGTAGCTAGACATTTGTATTAGTTTTGAGTTTCATTTTATTATTTCTCACATTATTCTGTATTCATTTAATGGATAATATTAGACCTAGTATTATGTTTTAATTGTTTTAAATGCTTAATCCCTCTAACATTGGCTTGCTTAGAAAGTATGGTGTTAGGCGCTATCACGATCCTGAGAGTTGGAATTTGGGTCGTGACAAGTTTGTATCAGAGCACTAGGTTGCCTAGGTCTCACAATTCACAAACAAGCTTAATAGAGTATGAGGGATTGGTACGGAGACGTCTGTAATTATCTCTCAGAGGCTATAAAGTTAGGAAGAAACTCATTTCTTTCTACTCTGTCGTGCGATTCTTGTTATCTCAAATACTGATTGAACTCTTCTATTCTCTCACAGATGGAGAGAATACGTCCTTATTCTTCCGCTGACCAACAATCAGGTCCTCCAGCAACAGCAGCTCCTACAAGGGGCAGAGGCCGAGGCAGGGGCAGGACTCAGCCTATTGCTCAGACAGCAGCCCCAACTTTGGAGCCTCTGATACAGATTTATGAGAGGGCTCCAGCTCAGATCATTCTAGCGGGACCAACTCAGGTCCCAGAGAGGTTTATTGCTACCCCGATGCTTCAGGATGCTTTGGTCCGATTAGTGTGCCTTATGGAGACTGTAGCCCAAACTGGCGTACTCCCCGTGGCAGCAGCCGTATATCAGGCTAGAGGATGGGTCCAGACTCATGTTACCCACACTCCTAAACAGATTACTCCTCAGATTCAGACCCCAGCAGCCAATCCAGTTAGGGTAGTTCAGCCAGTTGTTGCGGCACCGCTTGTTGATGGGGCAGCTACGTCCTCCTATGCTTTGTGGAGATTGGGCAGGCTCATCAAGCTTTTCCCTGTTCATTTCAGTGGTGCAACTTCAGAGGATCCTCAGGAATACCTTGATAGCTGTCATGAGGTTCTACGGAACCTGGGTATTTTGGAGACTAATGTGGTCGACTTTGCCGCTTTTCAGATGACTGGTTCCGCCAAGAAATAGTGGAGGATTATTTGTTGACTAGACCAACTGGGTCACCTGCTCTGACTTGGGATCAGTTTTCACCTCTCATTTTGGAGAAGTTTTTG
Source organism: Nicotiana paniculata (assembly GCA_005239505.1). Classification (NCBI taxonomy): domain Eukaryota; kingdom Viridiplantae; phylum Streptophyta; class Magnoliopsida; order Solanales; family Solanaceae; genus Nicotiana; species Nicotiana paniculata. The sequence continues at coordinate 2,799 of MDKI01063224.1, forward strand.
CCTATCATTACCAGGGAGGAGAACCGTCGCCAGTTTGAGCATTTTCAGTAGGGCAGCATGGCTGTTACCCAGTATGAGAATCGCTTTGTTGATTTGGCTCGACATGTTATCCTTTTGTTACCCACAGAGAGAGATAGAGAGAGAGAGAGAGGGTCAGGAGATTTATTGAGGGCCTTGCTCAGCCCATCAGGTTGTAGATGGCCAAAGAGATGGGAATCGAGATTTCCTTTCAAGATGCGGACAATGTGACCAGAAGAGTTGAGATGGTTCTCGAATTGGAAGGTCAGGGGTCAGACAAGAGACCTCGCCATTCCAGTGGATTCAGTGGTGCCTCATCTGGAGGTGGGGTTACTTTTAGCAGAGACCATTCTTCCAGGCCATTTCATTCAGCACTTCAGACATATCATTGTACCTCAGGTGGTCGTGGTTCTTATATGCCTCCTTCTGCTCAGCCAGTCTATAACGCACCATCAGCTCCTATCGGAGCACCTCCTCTGCAGAATTATTATCGTGGTCAGCCAGCTTGTCAGGGTCAGCCTCTATATCAGGAGGGATGCTTTAAGTGTTGTGAATATGGGCATATTCGGAGAGCTTGTCTGAGATTTTCGGGTAATAAGCTTTAGTCAGAGTTCTCCTGCCATAGTTCCGGCACTAGTTGCAGCACCACCTGCCCAACCAGCCACGGGTAGGGGTTAGGTAGCCAGAGCTAAGGGCCAGATTGTTAGAGGTGGAGGTCAGCCTGCTACAGGTGGAGGTCCACTTATCAGAGGTCCTCCCAGAGACATAGTTCAGGGTGGTAGGGCCCAGCCCCGATTGTATAAATTTCCAGCCAGACCTGAGGCGGAGTCCTCCGATGATGTTATCACAGGTACCATTTTAGTTTGCAATAGAGATGCTTCAGCTTGTTTGATCTAGGGATACTTACTCTTATGTGTCATCTTATTTTGCTTCGTATTTGGTTGTGCCCCTCAATTCCTTGAGTGTCCCTATTTATGTGTCTACGCCCGTGGGGGATGCTATTGTTGTAGACCATGTGTATCGTTCGTGTGTGGTCGTTATTGAGGGTCTTGAAACTAGTGTGGACCTTTTGCTTCTTGATATGGTGGATTTCGATGTCATATTAGGCATGGATTGGCTGTCACCTTATTATGCCATCTTGGACTATCACGCCAAGACAGTTACATTAGCTTTATCGGGGTTCCCCCAATTATAGTGGAAAGGGACTCCTGGTCATTCTTCTAGCAGGGTTATTTCTTATATGAAGGATCGTCGCATGGTCGAGAAGAGGTGTTTGGCTTACTTGGCTCATGTTCGTGAGTCTAATGCTGAGGCTTCTTCTATAAATTTTGTGCCTGTTGTTTGTGAGGTTCCCGAGGTATTTCCTGCAGACCTGCTGGGGATGCCACCCGACCGGGATATCGATTTTTGCAGTGATGTGGCTCCGGGAACTCAGCCTATTTCTATTCCTCCATACCGGATGGCCCCACCAGAATTGAAAGAATTGAAAAAACAGTTGCAAGACTTGCTTGATAAGGGCTTCATTAGACCAAGTGTCTCGCCCTGGGGTGCACTGGTTTTGTTCGTGAAGAAGAAAGTCGGATCGATGAGAATGTGTAGAGATTACCGGCAGTTGAACAAAGTTACTATCAAGAATAAGTATCCATTACCGAGAATTGATGATTTATTTGATCAGCTTCAGGGTGCCAGGGTGTTTTCGAAAATTGATTTGAGATCGTTCTACCATCAGTTGAAGATTAGGGCATCCGATGTCCCTAAGACAGCCTTTCGGACAAGGTATGGGCACTATGAATTTCTGGTGATGTCTTTTGGCTTGACTAATGCCCCAGTAACATTTATGGACTTGATGAATGAGGTTTTCAAGCCTTATCTGGATTCCTTTGTAATTGTGTTCATTGACTATATTCTAGTATACTCCCGCATTCAGGAGGAGCATGAGAAGCACCTCCGGATAGCGCTCCAGACTTTGAGGGATAGTCAGTTGTATGCTAAATTTTCAGAGTGCAAGTTCTGGTTAGATTCAGTAGTCTTCTTGGGTCACATCGTATAAGCAGAGGGTATTCAGGTAGATCCTAAGAAGATAGTGGCAGTCAAGAATAGGCCTAGACCCACTTCAGCCACGGAAATTAGGAGCTTCTTAGGTCTGGCGGGTTAGCCGTCATTTTGTGGAGGGGTTCTCATCTATTGCAGCCCCAATGACTAAATTGACTCAGAAAAGTTCCCCATTCAAATGGTCAGACGAGTGTGAGGCAAGCTTTCAGAAGCTCAAAACATCCTTGACTTCAGCACCGGTGTTGGTGTTCCATTAGGTTCGGGATCTTTCACCATATATTGTGATGCCTCCCGTGTTGGGATGGGAGCGGTATTGATGCAGAAGGGCAGGGTGATTGCATATGCATCTCGAAAGTTGAAAGTCCATGAGAAGAATTACCATGTCCATGACTTAGAGTTGGTAGCCATTGTTCACGCATTGAAGAGTTGGAGGCACTATCTCTATGGTGTGTCATGTAAGGTTTTCACGGATCATCGCAATCTTTAGTACTTGTTCAAGCAAAAGGATATTAATTCGAGGTAGAGGATATGGATAGAGTTATTGAAAGATTATGATGTCACTATATTGTATCATACAGGGAAGGCCAATATGGTGGTCGATGCATTGAGTAGGAAGGCAGTAAGTATGGGAAGCCTTGCATTCATTCCAGTCGGTGAGAGACCGTTAGCTTCAGATATTCAGACTTTGGCTAATCAGTTCGTGAGGTTGGATATTTCGCCCAGCCGTGCTCTAGCTTGTACGATCGCTCGATCTTCTTTATTTGAGCGTATCAGAGATCGACAGGATGATGACTCGCATTTGATAGTCCTTAGGGACACAGTTCGACACGGTGGTACCAAGCAGAGTACAGTTGGAGATGCCGGTGTTTTGAGGATGCAGGGTCGTATATGTGTTCCTAATGTTGATGGGATTCGTGAGTTGATCCGCGAAGAGGCTCACAGTTCTAAGTATTCTATTCACCCGGGTGCTTCCAAGATATACCAAGACATGAAACAGCATTATTGGTGGCCGAGGATGAAGAAGGATATTGTTGCTTATCTGGATCGTTGCTTGAATTGTCAACAGGTGAAGTAGGAGCATCAGAGACCTGACGGTTTACTTCAGCAGATAGATATTCCTGAGTGGAAGTGGGAGCATATCAATATGGACGTCGTTGTTGGACTCCCACTGACTCAGAGGAAGTTCGACGCCATTTGAGTTATTGTGGATCGACTGACTAAATCAGCACATTTCATTCTAGTGGCAAGTACTTATACTTCGAGGCGATTGGCAGAGATATACATTCGAGAAATCGTTCGTCTTCACGGTGTTCCTGTGTCTATTATTTCTGATCGAGGTACGCAGTTTACCTTGCACTTTTGGAGGGTAGTCCAGCGTGAGCTGGGTACACGGGTTGAGTTGAGCACAGAATTCCATCCTCAGACAGATGGACAATGCGAGCGTACTATTCAGATCTTGGATAATATGCATCGCACCTGTGTTATTGACTTTGGAGGTTCTTGGGATCAGTTCTTTCCATTAGTGGAGTTTGCCTACAATAACAGCTACCAGTCGAGCATTCAGATGGCTCCCTATGAGGAATTATATGGTAGAAGGTACAGATCGCCAGTTTGATCTATAATCTACCCCTGATAACATAACCTTTTATGTAACACTTCCGCTAGGGTTCACGTTTCATTGGGGGACATCTGAAATGATTAGACTGATCCACCTGGGGTGATACCATGATTTCATAACCGTATCTCACAGCATCCCAATCTGATTCACCTTGCATGGGTATTTTAATCATGTCCAATTCATGAGGTCCCTTTCTTTTCTTCGTCAGATCATTACTCAATCGAAGGCCCAAAAGTCATCCTTCGTCTAACACAATTACACCCTCATTCTATTACCAGGGCAACATTCCATCTCTTCTAAATGCTATTAATCTTAGACTCCTTTTGATTTCATTCAGGCTATAGTAAGCTTTGTATAACTTAGAAAAACCATATGCTCTTCTTGTTTTCATGGGCTTAATCCTGAGGACTTATCCATTTTCGTTACCTTCTAACTCGCCCATTCTAATCCTTACTCATATCTTCTAGAACCTTGTCGCTTCGCTAAACAATAGCTTGCGACCTACACATATCTATTTATATTAATTACAACCTTTCAACTTGCTTGCATCATAAATTTCCTTATGTTATTTTGGAACATCAAGCGAGACATCACATCGTCTCTAACTCTACTTTACTCTCTTAGTCAGGCTTTTCGATACCTAGACCATAGGCTGGAAGATATGCTACTGACGATGCCACTATCATTTATGCCTATCACTTTATTCTGAAAACTCGAACAAAACATTCTTTTTCTTTTAGCTCCCCTTTGCTCCATCTAGTGGCTCTTCGAGTTGCTTAACATTATCGCTCTACTAGGGACGCGAGCCACACTAAGGTAATATTTATCCCTTCAAGGCTTCCAGTGCCTATCTTTGTAGTACTCATATCCCGATGTACTATTTTAAAGTGCACCATCTGGTGTCTCACAAGGAGATCTATTAGCATATTTGCAATATTCTTCGGAAATGTCAACTAACGCAAACAATCCATTCACCATTTTGGGTTACTCTAACCCCAGCCGGATCTACTATCATGTCCTTCTCTTAAACCATATTCGTTAGCTCCTATAGGGCATGACTAAGATAGGTGTGGCCGATTGTACGTACATCTATTACTGTTGAAGGTAATTCAAAATGCTTATGTCTCCCTTCCTGAATGGTAAATAATGATAATCTTTATTAACTAAGTACCTCGTACCCTTCTTCACCTTTCTTATTTTACTTGCTGCAACTTGTGTCTAACTTCCGATTCCGTTATTCCTTTTTACCGTAAGAGTGGATAAATATTCTTTCCGAAAAGCTCGTTATCAAGAACCGTACACCTTTTAGTACACGCATGATCTGCTGAAGACCTCACATTTACTCATCATAAGCAAGATGCAAAATCGAGTTCCTCTAACTCAACACTTCCACAGCAATATCTCTTATTGATCGTCTTTCTGAATGTAGGCATCATCTTATTACGAATAAAATAGAAGTTCGGAATTTTAATTCTTATAAGTGAGCTCTAGCACACGATATAGAGTAAGAAGAAAGAGTGACAGTCCTAAATTCCATGTAGACTCCTACTTATAAGTGTGGTGCACAACACACACATAAACAAGACTCTACTAGACACGACTCGTAGACTCCCTAGGACAGAATTGCTCTGATTTCACTTCTGTCACGCCCCGAACCTGGGGGGCGAGACTGGCACCAAGTGCCTTACCTATCCTTGCGTACTAACTTGCAACTAAGGGACTCTGAACATCTGATGTCATACTTTGGCCATGGACCACATTGAAAGACAACCGCGAATGCTGACTAAATATCAATATAAAACTGGGACGACAAGGCCGTCATAATTATTACAGCTGACAAACCAACCAAATATACATACAAGTCCTGCAAGCCCAACATACTACACTAATGACAGGATATGTCTACAAGCCTCTACTGATGGATATACTGTGATCGGAACAGCTCCCCGACCTACTCATATATATATATATATATATATATTTAAAAACACAATATGTACGTAAGGCTCTAGACCCGACAACTTCGAAAGGCATGGAGCTTACCGATCAAGCTGAACTCGGGCAACACTTAATAAGGAGGCCTACCCGTCTGACTGTCTGAACCTGCATGCATGAAGTGCAGCGCCCCCAGAAAAAGGACGTCAGTACGAAATAATGTACCAAGTATGTAAGGCAATATGCTGAAAGCTGAAACTGATAATATGATAACTGCAAGTAGCTGGAAGTCAAAGATAATCTGAAGATATGCTTACATGCTGATACTGACTCAACTATCTAAATATAGTAAGTAAAATAGTTGTCTGGCCCTATAAGGCTCGGTATATATATATATATATATATATATATATATATATATATATATATATATATATATATATATATATATATATATAACTGCTTCGGCGTAGTAGGCTCGCTCATAGGCGCTCGGACATACTAGGGTCTGTATCTCGACCAACTGGGCTCGCTCAGAGGCGCTCGGCCATAGTAGGCTCGACATATAACTTACCATCTGATCAGAGGTTTACCAATAGGGGCATGCCTATCGGTTATAGCTCGATGGTAATGAAAATACTGTAATATTGTATTATAGACTCTACGCTCTCTTGACTGAAAAAAGAAAATACTCAAATGAATATGAAGTCCCGATAAAGAGAATATTGTAACTTACAAAACTAAAAAAATATACGTAAATTCTGGGATATGAATTTTTCTTTATGCTTTGTTATCAAACTCGTGTAATTACGAGATCATGCAAAACGAAGGAATATCTTAGACTTAACATACCTGGAGTAGGAAAAAATCCGTATGATATTTTGAGAAGGTTGCACCGTACTCCCTTAGAACCGCAAAATCCCGTCGCTATTTTGCTAAATAGTTCGTAGGAATTTGTTTTTATTGAAGAACTCATGTTACATTATCTCATTTTGTAAAAGATTCTAATGAATCTCGTTTTTGATCTTTGCATCCGTAAGGGTCTCTTTAAAGACACATAAAAGTCATTTATAATTAAGCTTTGTAGGCCCTATTTTGCATAATGACTAAGCCATCCAAATTACACCTTATCTTGCCATTTTGCAACATAGTTCATGAGTCATCACTTAAAGTGATGGGCTGCCACGTGTATGAATATAATACTTATCCAAAAGTTACCCACTTAATCCGTTAATCAATTCATTAATCCACAATAGTCCAATAATTAACCATTTATCCACATAATTAAGAATTGTCTTAAATTACCTAAAATGCCACTAACTTTTAATATATTTTATACACCTTACTATCATGGCCATGTAATACCTTGTATGGAACTAGTCCACAAATACAGGGTATTATAGCTTAGACCGTATTTTACACCAAATTGTCAAATTTCAACGAAATTCATTTTCTTTGATTCGCTCACCCTCTCACCTCCATGACTTTACTTATCACTTGTTTGAAATAGTATAATCCTTATAATTTCCAAATAATCTTCCTTGGACTGATGTCAATTACCTTATGACCAATTCAACGTGCAATACCACAAGGTGCAACATCATCATAATTTAATACTTCGAGGCGTAACATCATCGTAATGTAATACTGCCGGACGTAACATCGACGTAATATTGCGGTGTGTAACAATTACTGGTATATTCAATTCATCTTTAAAATTTTCAATTTTCTTAATTTTGTTCATGTTAGTTTAGTTATTTTTAGGCCTAATGTTAAATTCATCATCATGTGAGCTTAAATTTGTGTAGGCAACTTCCTATTTGCTATTTCGGGGATGGGTAAAGTGTGTATCGTGTATAAATTACTACTATCATGTTTAAATTGTGCGTGAATTAGAAACCCTAAGTTTACTGCCTGTTGCTTTTGAATTCTGCGGCCGCACAAGGAATTGTGTGGGCCGCAGATCAGTAGGCTAGGGAATATGGTGTGAAATGATTGTGCGGACCGCACTGGAAATTGTGCAGTCCAAAGAAATTGAACTGCGGCCGCAGAAAAGTGTGCGTAGCCGCAGATCGAGCAATTATCTGTCTTCAGAGAGTTGTGTTTTTTGAGCTTTCAGTATGCGGACGCACTCAAAATTGTGCGGACTGCATTTCAAATGTACGGTCGCATTAAAAATTGTGCGGACCGCAGAATCACCATTGCGGCTGCACTTCCAAATTATGCGGTCCACACAAGCCCATCTATGGCTGCACTAAAAATGTGTGGACCACACTTCCCCCACTTGCATCCGATTTTGTCTGCAACTGTCTGATACTCTGAATTTGAACTATAACTAATTTATGTTGCTATGTATTGCAGATAATGGTTAGATCTCGGGGACGAGGTGATACATCCAAGGGGAGGGGTGACTCTCCCGGGGCTGATGCAGTGGTACTTTACCACTCTCCGTGCAAAAAGTGATATCTAAAAAGGCAACCGCATGGCGAGGTAGGGCTGCAGAGCCCTATGAATCAAGTTCATACATCCCGTCTAAGGAAGCATCAGAGGGAAACTCTATAGAAGAGCAGCTTGATGCTCAGTCTCAGCCACAGCAGTTTCAGGGAATGTTTCATCCTCGAGATGAGCCTTCCACCTCAGCAAGCACTTCTGAGGGTTTGTAAGATGACAGCCAGGGTTCAGAACCCTCATCTACTCATGCCCTCGATGAACCAGTCACAATTGATGATGATGATGATGATGATGATGATGATGATGATATTTTGGATTACGGTCAATGGTGTGATACTAGAGTCTCCAGCCTTGAGAGGTCGAAGAAAAAGGAAGTTTGGGAAGACAGATTTGTGAGCCTGAATGCATTCAAGAGGTTATGAGAGAGGTGGCCTCAGAGATAGCTCATCCTTGAGCATCAGTTTATTTTGAACGACTTGGATAGGTACAATCCAAATGTGGCAAAACAGTTTCCGGAGAGAAAAGGGTAGACATGGTTCACTCAAAGTGTGGTAGATTCCAAGGAGCACTTAGTCCGGGAATTCTACGCCAATGTGGCGCATATCAAGAAGGGGACTAAGGTGACTAAAGTGAGGAACTTAAAGGTACAATTTGATCAGAGAACCTTGAACCTTGAGCACCTTGGCGCATATCGAGGATGTGGAGCCGGTGCAATATTTAGAGAAGTTTGCAATGGGTGATGTGGCTCGCCCTTGGCTAGCTGAGATATTGGCAGCTCCAGGACCACCACCACCACCATGGATCACAACAGGGGTTCCCATCCAGCGAAATACCCTAAACTTTGAAGCAAAAGGTTGGAAAATATTTGTGTGCAGTCGAATAGATCCAAGCCAGAATAAAAACAATCTCCCAGTCCCACGGGCAGTCCTAGTTGCCTCCATCATGTCCGGGTACCCAATCAATGTGGGTCCCATCGTGTTGCTCAACATGTCTCTGGTCGTTAGGCATGGTGAAAGCTCATATCTGTATCCCAACACTATCACGGAGTATCTTACGGATGCGGAGGTGGAGTCCAAGAGCTTTGATACGAAGGTTCGGGCTAAGAAGCCCTTCACCTGGTACTTTTTGAAGGACCCGAGGAACCCAAAGAACAAGGGTAAGTCGGCTACTATCGTAGGATAGTCTGATGAGCCGACGGTGATAGTTGCAGATTCAGCTGCCATGCCTTCCACAATAGCCATGCCTTCCACAGCAGCCGGTCCTTCCACCGACACAACTGCCATGCCTCCACCTCCATCTTCAGAGCCATCAACATTAGTTCCTTCCTCTTCTACTTTTCCGCTATTTGTGCTGCGAGTCTCCCAGGCACTGGAGAGTCTCAAGAACTACATGCAGACAACTACTGCAAAGTTATCTGACCTATTCGGTGCTGTTGCACCACAGACTTCTACCCCAGCACCCCAGATTCCTCCAACAGTGGAGGAAATTTTGAAGAAGATATTGGAAAATCAGAAGACCCATCATGTACACTTTGGTGGCGCATGGGGGAGAAATTGATGAGCTTGGGAAGCAGGTGAAGAAGATGAGGAAATCCAAGGCTTTGAAGAAATCAGTTGACAGGTTGAGATGACAGGTGACCAAGATAGCAGCCGATGGAGATCTTCTATTTGACTTACTGATGGAGATAGATCCAGTAGTACCAGTAGACCCGGTAGCACCATCAACACTAGTGGAACCAACTCGCCAGTGTGAGGAGCCAGACCTTGCTACTTACACTGCGTAGGCGGTGCTACAGATGTTCACCAACCAGCTACTCCCCAAGCAGAGGATAATGAGATCCAGTTGGAGGAGCCCGAGAGAGGTGATTCTGCTATGGACACGAAGACCACATAGGGAGTCCTCTATACTCTTTCCCTTCCTTGTTTTTATTTTGTTAATCATTGGGGACAATGCTTATTTTTATTCGTAGAGGGGGAGGGGTGGAGTTTATTTGATTTGACATTTGACATTGGCCTGTAATAACTGATACCATTCTCTTTTTATTTTCATTATGTACATATTTTTCTCCCTCTATAGATGTATATATTCTCTTTCCCTTTCTCAGTTTGTATATTCATTTATGCTTTCACTTTTACTTCATAGCTTCTTTATTTTATTTTCTTAGTAGTCAATGTTTAGTATAATAGCTTCTTATTTACTTTAATATCTTCTTTTTAATTTAGTAGTTTATTTTCATGTTTAAGTGATCAATAAGCCTTTGGTTTTTCTAATGCCACAGTTCTTTCCAAAGGTGGTTTTTGTGTGAACCGGGTGACTCTTCCCAACGATGGATGGCGTGACAACCTTCTTAAGGGAGTGAGTCCATTTTTTGTGTTTAGGTATGAATAGTAGCAATAATGAATAAGAGGACCTAATTGAGTCGAACTAGAAGAGTCAAGCATGCTTCACTTGGTACCAACACATTTAACTACATGCTTATGATTAAAAACAAGTTCTTGGAAAGAAATAGCTCTAGTTAGTGACTTTTTGACTCTTGTGTTGACTTAAGAAATCATCAAGTGGTTTAGTTGAACCATCAGTTTTCAATCTCGAATATGGTTGTTGTGGGCCCTCGACTCAATCCTCTTTAACAATCCAGCTGTGTGAGAGGTGAGATGTTTTGTTTCAAGTCCAAGTACCCGTTCGAATGTTCTAGAACTTGCCCAGAATATGTTTCTAGGCGAAATTTTAAGTTTTGATTCGCTTGAAAAGTGATTGTGGGCTCTCCTTGACTCGTTTTGAAATTTTCCTTGGCCCACCAATGCTGTTATTCCGAGTCAACCCTTTTGAGCCTAAAACCTTTCTCATTTGATAAACATGTTACAAGCCTTTACCCGTTTTGTAGTGACTCTCTCTTGGCACCCGAGATTTTCTTAACACTCTTGAAAAACAATTGGCTAAAACATAAGTTTGGGGGTGAGACGAGGAGTTTGAAAGTGGTATTTCAAGGTACAAAAAGATTTAAAAAATGAAGAAAACGAAAGGCAAAGAAAGAAATAACAAAAGAAAAATGCAAAAAGAAAGTGAATAAGTCGAAGAGTTGAAGTGTTTCAAAGAAAAGCAACGATGCAAATCACGGAGAAAACAAAGAAGGAGAAAATGAATATCATGACCAAGAAAGAGTGATGTTAATTCTCTCTAGTTTCCCTATGAAAAAAGAAAATTCCTCAAAAAGTCGGCAAAGCATGGACCAAAAAGAGAAAATAGAGTGCTTAAGGAAAGATGAACCCGTTCTATTCCAACATTTCCTACCTTAGTCCAAAAGCCTTCATTACATTCCTAAAAATCCCTATGTGATTTCAAGTCGAGTGAACTTACATTAGTGGTGATTTACATGAGGGGCAAGCATATGGTACTTAGATCCGTACTTGTGACATTCTTTTGAGAGAGATGGGCGAACTTTGCACAAATCCTTGAATTGAGTGCTACATTCTTAAGTGAGATATGCTAACGGAAAGTATAGGAGGAGGAGTTTGGGATCCACAATGACCTACATGAAAGAGAAATCTTCCTTGATGAAAAAATTCAACTCTTGATGATCAAGTGTCACATTAGAACTATTTGTGCTTAAAAGTTCAAATCATTGCCTTCTTAATAATTCATAAGTGTTGTGGATATTTTTGGTCCCAATTGATGTTTGTTTGATTCACCTTTGATTAGATGGAATAGCTTTTATCTTGTGGAGGTGGAAATTACCTTATTTTATTGAGGACAAGCAAAATCTTAAGTTTGGGGGAGTTGATAAGTGGGGATCTTGACCACTTATTAGCGCCTTTTAGCTTTCGTTTTAGTCCAAAAGTGTTTAATTGTATTCTCGAAAACTGATGAAATATGCTTAATTGCAAAATTATTGGAAAACGATCCACTAAGATGAAATCCAACTCAAGAAGGAGTGATCTGAACTCAAGGAAAAAAATCAGGCACAGAAGCTCAAGTGCGGAAAGCAGATTTTCATCTGCAGCCGCAAAATGTGAAGGAAATTTAACAGAGTCCAAGTGCAAAGTGCGGACCACACAATTATCGTGCGGCCGCAGAAGCTATGCAAGAGATAAAGTTTAGAAAGTCTTGTTTCAAGCTCAAAAAGAAATGCGGATTGCACAATAATTGTGCGGCTGCAGAAATCAGCAATGCGACCGCACTTAGAAAATGTATGGTCCGCAGAAATGCCCTGTGCGGACCACAGAATATGAGAGATGTAGCTGCAATCCAGAATTGTGTGGCCGCAGAGTCAACTCCTGTCAAGAATGAAGAGAATTTCGGACCGCACATGGGACTGTGTGGCCGTAAAACCTTCAAAAGGGCATTTTTGTCCAAAAATTCTAGCTTTGTATAAATAGACTAATTTCACGAAATTAGGTCAGAATATTCAAAGTGATGTAGCAATTTTTCCTTGCTCTTTAGGTAACTTTAGCTTATTTTGGTGATTCAACATTGGATTTTTATCTTTTAATCTTGCAATATGAGTTTATCATCTTTTCTTCTCCATTTTTGTATATATTCATTGTGAGTAGCTAGATTTTTAGCTAGGGTTGTGACCTAACCCTAGTGTGTAAATCTAATGGGTGTTTGATTTATGGCTTGTTTATGGTTGGATGTTTATTATTTATCCTTGTTCTTTCTTTTAATTGTAGAATTAATGGTTGCAAACATAAGTTCATGCCTATTTGATTTGGTCTCTACTTGAAAAAGAGAGACTTAGTCTAGGAAAACATGGCTAACAAGACTTTGGGATAAAATCAAGAGATTGATAGTCCCAAATAAAGGGTTGAACCTAGAGATAGTAAAACCCGACTTGAGCATTTCATCAACTGCTTTGTTCAATACCCATTTGGACTTGAGAAAGCCAAATTGGACAAAATCACTCTCTTGCCGAGAGGTATTGAGTGGGTATTTGAGTGTTGATAGCTATAATACACCCCGACTAACAAAATAAGCTTTAAAGTTTACACCTCATTAGGCAAATACTTAGGTGAAGGTCATAGTCCTAGGCCTTTTTATATCTTTGAAAAACATCCAAAAAAATATTCTCTAGTTTTACATCTTTAGAATTGTAATCCTTAGCGTAATTTTATAAGTACAAACAAAATCATATTTGTAGAAGTGCAATCTAGATACTTCACGTGCTCAATCCAAATATATACTACTAATTCCCATCTCAGCTCCCCGTGGGTTTGATCTCAACTCCTTGTTGGGTATTATATTGCAATCACTCATTTCATAACCTCGAAATGAGGTGTGAATTGGACGAGATCAGTAGTTCATAAGGCTTATTTTGAATCGTTTGGTTGATAAGTTGCTAGATTTCGTTGGTTCGAAAGCTTGTTCGAAAGGCAAAGTTGTGATTGAGCTTTGAGTTGATTTTTAGAGCGAGGTAAGTGTTGAGTTAAACAGTTGATTTGAGGGAATTAGGAACCCTAAAAATATGTGCTATGTGAAATTCACGTGTTACGCTGTATATGCGAGGAGACGAGTGCTTATACACCGCCGGATTACTTGTTTCCCTGATCTTCTGATTTTCCTTAATTGTTTCCTGTCATGTCTTAACTGTTGTGTGCTTTAAATGCCTTCCATTATTTATTCTACTTGTAAATCATTGTCCCTCGTGTTAAAATGCTATACATTCCCATACTTTCATAACTCACTGCTAATTGCCTTAATTAACTTACTAGCACCTTTAATTATCAATTACTAGATTTGTCTTGTCGTGAAATATTACATATGTGAATTTCCAAGTTGGCACAAGGTTTTCTCTTTGATTCCACTTCATATTCATCAATTATAGAGGTTATTGTGATTTGAATTATTGATTGTTTATGCACATTGAATATTTGGTACTGATATGGTGGGATCAGGTTGCACGCCGCAACAGGCGAAATAAGGATGGATTGATATGGTGGAATAAGGGTGAATTTATACTGACGTGGTGGGATCGGGTTGCACGCCGCAACAGGTGAAATAATGATGGATTAATACGGTGAAATAAGGGTGAATTGTGACATTGATTCTGTTATATGGTGGGATCGGATTGTGCGCCGCAACATATATTTATTTATGATTATTGATATTTTTACGGTGGAATAAGGGAGGATTGTGTTGTACGGTGGGATCGAGTTGCGTGCCGCAACAATCTATGTGCTTCTATTTCCTTGAGTTGTAATGGTTTCAATATTTTCCATATGAAACTCTAAGGATTGGTAATTCTTATCGATACTGGTTATTCTTCGAGAATTTAGCTATTATCTTCAGTTAATTGCTTTATTTCATTCTGTATTTTCATTTCTTGTTTTTATTTGATAATGCGTACAAGTTATAGTGTAAGTGACCTGCCTTAGCCTCGTCACTACTTCGTCGAGGTTAGGCTCGGCACTTACAAAGTACATGCGGTCGGTTGTACTCATACTACACTCTACACTTCTTGTGCAGATTTTGGAGTCGGTCCCAGCGGCGGTTATTAGCGTGCTCGGGTTGGCTAGCTTGCGGATACTTGAGGTACAACTGCCCAGAGTCCGCAACTCCTAGAGTCCCCTTCATTTTTTTATTTATTAGTTGTGCATTTTCTCTCAGACAGCTTATGTTTTATTCAGACGCTTATTTGTACTACTCTAGTTGTTCGTGCACTTGTGACACCGGGTCCAGGGTACTATTAATTTTTTCAGTTGTTATGGCTTCCGCATTTTTACTTTGGGTTATTGTAGTTATTTCAGTTTCTTTCTTATCACTTAGTTTTAATACTGTTGAAAATGGATAAATTCTTATAACATTGGCTTGCCTAGCAAGTGAAATATTAGGCACCATCAAGATCCCGAAGGTGAGAATTCCGGGTTGTGACAGAAAATATCTATCCGTTTCAGATAGATATTTTTCTTCTAAACAGTATAAGAATTTGATTAAAACGTATAACTTATATATAACGTGTGTATAACTTTTTATTGTACAAAATCCTGCCAAAACATACAATATATATATATATATATATATATATATATATATATTCTTATTATACAAAACTCGATCAAATATACACAACTTGCATACAATTACATTAACTATATATATTTTGTATGTCGTTTGTACACCGAACATATAATATATTTATGTCTTCCTCTTACAGCCCAGAGTTCATCTCGAGCACCATCGGTTCAGGGCTCCTCTATGCCTGATTCTTCTAGAGATTATCCTGGTCCTAGGGGTTCCCTTCAATCCCTGTCCCCAGCACCAGGGAGTTGTTACGAGTGTGGAGAGTTTTGGAATATGAGGAGGCAGTGTCCTCATTTTCTTGGGGGTCCATCTCAGTAGAGGGGTCAGCCCTCGACATCAGCTCCAATTACATCACCACCTGCCCAAGCAGCGAGGGGTGAGGGTCAGAAAGCTAGAGGCCGCTCTAGAGGGGGAGGTTGATCCGGTGGAGGTCATGCCCATTTCTGTGCACTCCCAGCCAGACCAGATGTTATGGCCTCAGATGCAGTGATCACATGTATTGTTTCAGTTTGTCACCGAGATGCTTCAGTCTTATTAGATCCTGATTCCACGTATTCTTATGTTTCATGATATCTTGCCCACTTTATGGATATGCCCCGCGAGTCCTTAGTCACATCCGTTCATATGTCGACTCCGGTGGGTGATATCATTGTTGTGGACCGAGTGCATCGGTCATGTGTTATATATATTGGGGGTCTGGAGACCCGAGTAGATCTGCTATTTCTTAGCATGATTGACTTTGATGTGATATTGGGCATTGATTGGTTGTCTCTGTGTCATGTTGTTCTTGATTGTCACGCTAAGACCGTGACCTTAGCGATGTCGGGATGTCCGAGAATCGAGTGGAGAGGTTCTATTGATTATGTGCCTAGTAGGGTGATTTCATACCTGAAAGCTCAACGTATGGTAGAGAAAAGATGTCTGTCTTATTTGGATTTTGTGAGGGATGTCATTGTTGAGACTCCCACTGTCGATTCTGTTCCTGTAGTCCGTGAGTATCCGAACGTGTTTCCTGCTGTGCCCGACAGGGATATTGATTTTGGCATTGAGCTGGTGCCGGGAATTCAGCCTATTTCTATTCCACCGTATTGTATGGCACCAACGGAGTTGAAGAAATTGAAGAAACAGCTTCAAGAACTCCTAGAAAGGGGGTTCATCCGGCCTAGTGTGTCATCTTGGGGTGCATCAGTGTTGTTCGTGAAGAAGAAGGATGGTTCCATGAGAATGTGTATTGATTATAGGCAGCTGAACAAGGTTACAATCAAGAATAAGTATCCTCTGCCTCGCATTGATGATTTGTTTAACCAGCTTCAGGGAGCTAGAGTGTTCTCTAAGATTGACTTGAGATTCAGATGTTTCCAAGATGGCTTTCACGACCCGTTATGGCCACTATGAGTTCTTGGTGGTGTCTTTTGGGCTGACCAATGCCCCAGCACCGTTCATGCATTTGATGAACATCGTATTTCAACCATATTTGGATTCCTTTATTATTGTGTTCATTGATGACATCCTGGTGTATTCTCGTAGCCAGGAAAAGCATGCTCAACATTTGAGGGTTGTATTGCAGAGATTGAGGCAGGAGAAACTTTATGCAAAGTTCTCCAAGTGCGAGTTTTGGCTTGGCTCAGTAGCTTTCTTGGGGAACGTGGTGTCCAGCGAGGGTATTCAGGTTTATCCAAAGAAGATAGAGGCGGTTCAGAGTTGGCTCAGACCGTCTTCAGCTATAGAGATTAGGAGCTTCCTTAGTTTGGCTGGATATTACCGTCGCTTTGTGGAGGGGTTTTCCTCTATTGCTTCACCCTTGACCAAATTGAATCAGAAGGGTGCTCTGTTCAAGTGGTCAGACGACTGTGAGGAGAGCTTCTAGAAGCTCAAGACGGCTTTGACCTCAGCTCCAGTGTTGGTATTGCCATCAGCTTCAGGTTCTTATACCGTGTATTGTGATGCCTCGAGGATAGGCATTGGTTGTGTTTGATGCAGGAGGGTAGGGTGATTTCCTACACCTCACACTAGTTGAAGACTCATGAGAAGAATTACCTGGTGCATGATCTCGAGCTAGCATCCATTGTTCACGCCTTTAAGATTTGGCGTCATTATTTGTATGGGGTTTATTGTGAGGTTTTTACTGATCACCGTAGCCTGCAGCACTTGTTTAAGCAGAAGGATTTGAATTTGCGACAGAGGAGATGGTTGGAGTTTCTCAAGGACTATGATATCACTATTCTATACCATCCGGCTACCGCGAAGATGTATCAGGATCTGAGGCAGCATTATTGGTGGAGGTGGATGAAAAAGGATATTGTTGGATTTTGAGGCTCGGTTTCTCAACTGTCAGTAGGTCAAGTACGAGCACTAGAGACCCGGTGGATTGCATTAGAGTTTGGTTATTCCCGGGTGGAAGTGGGAGAGGATCACCATGGACTTTGTAGCCGGGCTCCCACGAACTTCGGGGAGGTCTGACGCTATATGGGTTATTGTGGATTGGCTGACTAAGTCCACCCACTTCATTCCTGTTGGTACTACTTATTCTTTAGAGCGGTTAGCTGAGATTTATATCAGGGAGATTGTTCGGTTGCATGGTGTTCTGGTTTCCATTATTTTTGACAGAGGTACTCAATTCACATCACAGTTCTGGAGGTCAGTGCAAAGAGATTTGGGTACTCAGATTGAGTTGAGCACAACCTTTCACCCTCAGATGGACGGGAAGTTCGAGCGCACTATTTAGATTCTACAGGGCATGTTGCGCACTTGTGTTATTGACTTTGGGGTTTCATGGGACCAGTTTCTGCCTCTAGCGGAGTTTGCATATAATAATATTTATCAGTCGAGTATTCAGATGGCTCCGTATGAGGATTTGTATTGGAGGAGGTGTAGATCTCCGGTTGGTTGGTTTGAGTCGGGTGAGGCCAGACTCTTGGGTACAGATTTGATACATGATGCTTTAGATAAGGTGTAGTTGATTCATGAGCGGCTTTGCACGGTGCAGACGAGGCAGAAGAATTATGCGGAGCGGAAGGTCAGTGATGTACCTTTCATGGCTGGGGGAAGGTCCTACTAAAGGTGTCACCCATGAAGGGTGTTATGCGGTTTGGGAAGAGGGGCAAGTTGAGTCCACGGTTCATTGGGCCTTTTGAGGTGCTTCAGGGGGTTGGAGAGGTGGCTTATAGACTTGCCTTGCCACCTAGCTTGTCGAGCGTGCACCCCGTATTTCATGTTTCCATGCTTCGGAAGTATATTTGTGACCCGTCTCATGTTTTGGACTTCAGTTTGGTGCATCTAGAGGGTGATATGTCTTACGAGGTGGAGCCAGTAGCTATTTTGGGTCGTCAGGTCAGAAATTTAAGGTCTAAGGATATAGCTTCAGTGAAAGTGCAGTGGAGAGGGCAGCCGGTGGAGGAGGCCACCTGCGAGACCGAGCGAGAGATGCGGAGCAGATACACCCACCTATTTGAGACTCCAGGTATGTTTCTAGACCAGTTCGAGGACAAACATTTGTTTAAGAGGGGAGAATGTAACGACCCAGACGGTCGTTCCAAGAGTTTAGCCCTGTCTTTCCCATTTCTGTTTCATTCTTGCATGGTACAGCTCTTTTGTGTTGCGTTGGGTTGATTGGTTCGGGTTCAGAGTGGTTGTGATGAGAAATGAGACACTTAATCTCTTAGGTTGGTGATTTAGTTGGAAAAGCCAACTGGAAGTTGACTTATAGGTAAACTATCTCGGAATGGGATTTTTGTGGCTCGGATAGCTTCATTAGGAGATTTAGGACTTAGGAGTGTGTTCGGAATGTCATTCGGGGTCCGGAGTAGAAAATGGCTTGAATTGGCAAAATTAGATTTTTGGTGATTTCCGGTCGGCAGTGGAAAATTAGCTATCGGGGTTAGAATGGAATTTCGAAAGTTGGGACAGGTTCGTAGGGTCATTTGGGATGTGAGTGCAAATTTTCAGGTCACTCGGACGTGGTTTGGGTGGTTTCGGCATCATTGGTGAATTTCGGAAGTTTAGAAATCCTTAGGCTTGAATTTGGATTTGATTTGGTGTTTTGATGTTATTTTGAGTGTTCCGAAGGTTCGACTAGGTTGGTATGTTGGTATATGACTTGTGGGTACCATTGGTTGAGGTCCCGAGGGCCTCGGGATGAGTTCGAATGATTGACAGGGGAGTTTTTGGCCTTATAGTGTTGCTAGTGTGAATTGTTCTGTGATTCCGCAGATGCGGCCGCAGGTGAGAATTGGGCATCGCAAGAGCGGAAAGTGGCCATGAGGTGAAAAACCGCAGATGCGGTAATTTGTATGCATTGGCAGGGCCGTAGGTGCGGTGCCTGGGGCGCAGATGCGTCCTGAGCGCTATAGTGGAAACCGCAGGTGCGGTTGAGTGGATAACAGAAGCGGTCATGCAGGTGCGGTGCATGTGACTGCAGGTGAGATTTATCTGGGGTAGAGCATATAAATAATATCCTTCGCAAATTTTGGCTTATTTCATCAAAGTCTTCATACGGGTTAGAGCTTGTGGGAATGATTTTAAGAGGGAAATCAAGGGAACTTTATGGAGGTAAGATCTTTGGACCTAAAACTCATTTCTATGGTGTTATTTGACTGATTATAAGTAAAATTTATGGAAATTTATGACTAAATTTGGGGGTTTTAGAGCTTGAGAATTGGAGACTTAAATTAAGGAATTGAAGGGTCGTTTGTGGTTGGATTTTGATGTATTTGGTATGTATGGACTCGTGAGAGTGTAAGGATTCTAGTTTTGTGATTTTTATCGGAATCCAAGATGTGGTCCAGGGGGTCGGGTTTGGCCAATTTTGGGATTTTTGATGTAAATTGGATATTTTCGAGTGGGCTTTGTCCCTTTAGCATATTTTGATGATATGAATCTGTTTTGAATAGATTCGGGGCGCGTTGAGGCCGAGTCAAGGATCAAAGGCATCGCGGTGTAGTTTTCATCCGGTTTGAGGTAAGTAACGATTGTAAATATAGACCTGAGGGTATGAAACCCCGGTATTTCATATTGATTTGATAAATCAGGTGACGCACATGCTAGGTGACGGGCGTGTGGGCGTGCACGGGTAGAGATTATGACTTGGTCCTCTCCGTAGCGACTATTAAGTCGCGTATTTGATTCGAAATCATATGATATTTTGTATTTTAGATAGTTATACTATATCTTGGGTTGTATGCCATGTTTGGGGCCTTGTGCCGACCTGTTTTGGACCCTCAGGGGTGTTTTTACTACTATTATCACACTGTTTTTGATAGAAAATATAATCTCAGTCATAATTTATACTTGGTTACTGATTATTCTTGTTTATCACCCTATTCTCAAACAAATGAAAGATATTTTGGGCTGAGTCCCCGTGATTTGTGGTGAGTTTCCCGAGTGGCTTGTGAGGGTGATGACTGAGCGAGGGTGAGAGAAGGATTGTGAGGATAGTGATGGATCAGGCTGCACGCCACAGTATTATATACATATATATTGGGCTGCACACCGCAGCGAGATATATATTGGATCGGGCTGCACGCCGCAGAGGTATATATATTGGATCGGGCTTCACGTCGCAGCAAGATATGTTGGATCAGGCTGCAGCGATATAGCGCTTGGGCTGAAGGAGCCCCACCGGAGTCTGTAAACCCCCAGTGAAAGCAGTCGACTATTTATGGATCGGGTTGCACGCCACAACATTATATATATATGGATCGGGCTGCACGTTGCAACGGTTATTATATGGCACCTATTGAGCGTAAGTGCTGAGTGTGGGTGCTGATTGACGAGAGATGAGTCACGAGTGACTGAGAGGCTTGCCCGAGAGGCTTTATTTGTGAGTGACACTATGCCCGAGGGGCTTATTTGCTATGAAACTACTGTTTTCACTCTTCGTTACATTTTTGCCTCTAAATGATAAATGTTGAACCAATGTTTTATATGAAATGTGGAAAGGGAAACTGGAGTTTTATGAAACTTTCGGGACATAGATCCCTGACTTGATTTATTTTTTTTCACTGATGTTTATTATATGAATTTTCATGATTTTTAAAGCTCGTCAGTGCACTCAAGTCCTTATTCATATTTGTTACTTACTGAGTTGGTGTACTCACGTTACTCCCTACACCTTGTGTGCAGATCCAGGTGCCCGGATCGAGTGAGATTCGAATCTTCATCAGTGGAGCAGTTGTTGGAGATTGTGAGGTAGCTGCACGACGTTCGCAGCCCCACCCTTCTCCTTCTCATTTTGTCGCTATTTACATTTTTCCTAGACTTGGTGTATTAAAGAAATCGTGTCAATTAATGTGTTCTACTTAGTTGCTAATGACTGTTGACTCCGGGTTTTGGGGATTTTGTTCATATGTTTTCTTTACTTATCCACATTTATGAAATATTAAGAGTGGAAGATTTTTGATAAATAGATTTATTGATTTAAATGAAAAGTTCCTTGTTTTATGTTCAGTAAATTGGCTAGCCTAGTACCACGATAGATGCCATCAGGGCCGGTGTGGATTTGGGGTCGTGAAAATATGGACTTAAATATATTATGAGATTTTTGTAGTTATTTGCTATTAAGATTTAAGACATGCCATCAAAGTTGGAATGTGGTTTAAATTAAATTATATTTAATATAAGAATAAATCAATTTTTTTTCCAGACGAACTAATTAAAAATATAGTGCCACTATGCCACATAATAAGAAACAATGGGAATAATTGTTTTGAACAAATAATTAAACTAAAATTTCAGGCAATAGAAATAATTTCAAGACCAAGGGAAATATGTGTGTTTTGGTGAATTTCCCGAATATATGGGTAGGAAATAGAGTCCACCCATAAGATATGGATGTAAGGCCTCGTAAAATTTTACCTAAAATTCGAGGTTTTGTGGTGCCGAGGTAGAATTAAATGTTGGTGATTGTATGTTTTTTGGGTTGAACAGTGTGTGGGGTAGTTGAAGAAAATTTTTAGAAGTGCAGGGCATTTCTGCGGTCTATTCAATGGTCGGATAACTGTGGTGCGGACCGCAGATCTGCCACAGATTGAAGCAAAAACTTGGGCAAATTTTGGACCATTATGCGGCTGCATAATCATTTCGCGGGCCGCATAACCTATCGCAGATCCAGCACAAAAAATTTCGAAGGAAGATTCTGCGGTGCATTATGTGACCGCAGAATAGGTCTGCGGACTGCAGACTGAGTAGGGCAGAATTGCCCAGTTCCACAGGGTCATCGTGTGGTCCATTTTGCGGACCGCAAAAGCATTATGCGGTTGCATATGCGACCGTAGATCTGCATCGGGGCTTCATTTTTTTTTTAATTTTTGACCCTGCCATATTTTGATATATTGAAGTAGAGGGACTCTTTTGAAGCAAAAATCTAATATTTTAGAGAGAAGTAAGAGTGTTCTAGAGAGAGAGGAAACCCTAGGCTAATTTTTCATCAATCCTTACTCAAGACTTGGATAATTCACAAGAAAAACTCACAAGGTCTTCATCCAAGAGGTAAGGTTCTAACCCTAGTCTTCAATTTTGAGTTTGGGTATAAGATGGGTAATTGGGAGTATGAATTTTTGGGTATGAGAGTTATTATTTATGCATGCATGTAGCTATGAGGATGGTGAGGAGGTAATTGAACTAGTATGAGTGAACTCTTGGTGTTGAATTAGTTGTGGAGTGAGGAAAATCTTGTGGAAGAACCTTGTAATCAAATTTGCACACCTAGTGTTTGATAAAATGCTCCAATGAGCTGAAATCATGAATATCTTCCTAATTTGTGTTCAATTTTTCTATGTCTCTAAATAAATCGAAGTTGCCAGGATCTTCAGAACAGTGCAGTGAATTAAGGAAAGATCAAAGGGAGGTATGAAGGCTAAACTCTTTTTCTGGTATTGGAATTCCCTTGTTCTTACAAAACTCTATCATGTAAAGTTCGGACATGGAATGCTATTGATGTGGAGTATTTAAACTAGTAAAATTGATTTCCTTTTGCATAACGTGTTATAACCCTCGTGTGTTAATGATTCCTTATTTTTGACTTAATCATGTTATTTCCCTTTGGGAAGAAGATCTTGTATGAAATCAATGTGATTAAACATTTATTTCTCATATGATGAAACTTTATGAATTTACACTTACTAAGGTCAAAGGTGTCAAACAGTTGATTAGAAGGGAACTTTTTTGTATATATTATTATCATTTTTGGAACTCGAGTTGTGGCATTATGGTTATACCTTCACCCGCATACGTTGAAGTGAGGCGGCGAGGTCGCTTTATATAGAGTTGTGGTATTGTGAATACACCTACACCCGTATACATTGAGGTGAGGTGGCGGGGCCGCTTTTTGTAGAGTTTTATGGTATTGTTATTGCACCTCCACCCTCATACATTGTGGTGAGGCGGCAAGGCCGCTCTGTGTAAAGGTAGTTGTAGAGGATTTCCGACTTGAAATTTATAAGTGTTATTCGAAGTTTTTAATAAATTTGTTTTGACTTTTATGGCTATCTAAGCCCTATGATTGTTATCATGAATCATCATATTCATGTTGTACTTCCAAGTCCTTGAATAGATGTTTTGGTTTTCATATTAGTACTATTCGATATGTACTAACGCCGCTTTTGTCGGGAGGCCTGCATCTTTAATGGATGCAGGTGGTTCTAAGGCGGGAGACATTGACCAGTAATAGTGGTATACTTTTTCCCAGCTGACTTGGTGAGCCCCACTTCATTCCGGGGTTGTAAATCTTTTGTTTCGTGTGTATTATGTTTTGAGGTATAGCATGAGCCTTGTTGCCAGCACTATCATTATACTCTTTTATATCTATTAGAAGCTTCGTAGACATGACGTGGGTTGTGTATTGGAAAATTCAAGATAGTAATGTTGTATGTGTGTTACATATTCCACTTAGTATATGTATTTTGAGACCTTATAAATAAAGTAACTAATGGTGATGAAATTAGTGTTGTCCATGAATCCTCTTGGTGTTAATTAATGAAGTTTATATCCTCTTTATTTATGGGTGAGTTGGGCAGAAGAAAATCTAGCAGGCTTGTTCGGCTGGGTTATCTCGGTTGAACGCCAGTTGCGCTCTTCGAGGTTAGGGCGTGACAGTGCTCTTAGGGCCCACTAGGGCAAAGTACAATAATTTTAGTATTTACTGTAACCCTAGTATTTTCTCTTTAAGTACACTTACTGTGTACTGCGGTCTTGTTGAATAGATCACTCAAATCAATTTATACTAGATAAAGAACTTTTTTTCCGATTCGGCTCTGTCCAAACAGATGAAATTAGTTGGCGGCTGTAAGGTCTTAAGGGAAGAAGAAGATGAAATTAGTTTTTTTTTTTATTATTCCAAGTAAAAACAGATTGTTAGAATTCTTTTTTTTTTCGTTAATTGAAAAAATGAAGAAGGAACTATGGATTTGGTACTCCAAACTGGTGAAGGCGCACGAACGGGAAAGAAGAATGAAGTTCTTCTCTATTTAACCTTAAATATTCTTTTATTTAAAAAAAAAAAAAGTTAAGTGTGCTTTCCACGTAATATTGAACTTTCTTGAATTACTTGTTTTCGGTCAAATCCGTTATGAAAAGCCTTTAAAAATAAAGAGAATGGGCTAAGGAGTTGCTGACAGCATTAACAAATTGGGCTAAAGGCCAATTTTGTTTTATTTTTAAAAAGGCTTTATTAGTTTATAGGTCATGGGCTAAGGGTCCTCTTATAGTTGGGCTGGATTTTTTTTTGGATGGCATACTTAAGACAATGGGCTAAAAGTCCACTTTCATATGTCTTGTTTAATTTTATTTTGGGTTAATGGCCTAACTAAAAAATTTAAATTGAGTTCTTTTTTGGGAAACTTACACAAATGTCTCAAATAAGTTTCTACTTACCTCATAGATTTACCAAAACCAGTTAAGTACATATAAAAATTGAAAAATAAAATAAATAAGGTTCTTTTTCTCAAAGAATCATATGCAAAAATCACCTTCCATATTTTGAAGCGTGATTAGCAACATTAGATGAAAGACGGAAAGGAAATTTCATGAATGAGGTAGCAAATAAGGTGATGAAATACAAAAAAAAAATACAATATTCCAAAATTCTAAGCAAAAAAAGGAATTTTTTCAATGGGTATAGTTGAAATTCATTGAAAACATATAGATAAATCAATATACAAAATTTGAGGAAGATTAGAGGTCATTTGGACGGGTTTTGTATCAAAATTCGTAATTAAATCGAGTTCAAAAAATTCTGCTGCGACACATGTATCAAACATGTATCATGGATGTATCTCACACAGGTATACATGGATATACAGGTGATACACAATTGATACAAATGTGATACATATTTGATACACAAATGATAACAGTGTGATACAAACATCATTCTTTTTTTATGTTCAGTTTTTATTTCGAATTTTTAATTCAAACCACCTTAAAACTTCACCAAATCATCCCAAAACTGAGATTCAAGCTCCTTATGTACCCAATTTATTCTAATAACACTCACTCAAAATAAAGCAAAAATTTAATTTTTTTTGCTACAAATAGGTAATTGGTTAATATTAGTAATATTTGGCTAATATTGGTAATATTTTATGAATTTGCCAATTTTTGTAATGAGCTACTTATAAATGGACATAACTGGTTGTTTCCCTTCTTTTTGTAAAAATCCCAGATTTCGAAAATTATTAGTCATATGGACTTAATTTTCAGAATATAAATTTAGTATTATATTCTTTCATGAAAATGATAATAATTTTGTTATCCCAATTGCTTGAAAATTGTAATTAGTTTAATATTAAACTTGCTTGTTAATTTGTTTAACATGCTTGAAATGTCAATTTGTTTAACATTAAAATTATATGTTAATTTTTTTAACATAATTTATTTGTTAATTTGTTTAACATGCTTGAATGTTAATTTGTTTAACGTTAAATATATTTGTCAATTAGTTTAACATTGTATTTGCTTGTTAATTTATTTAACATGCTTGAAATTTTAATTTATTTATCATTGAATTTATTTGTTAATTTATTTAACATGCTTGAATGTTAATTTGTTTAACATTAAATTTATTGTTAATTAGTATAGCACATGCTTTATATTAATTTGTTAACCATGAAATCAATATTAATATTACTTGTTAATTTATTTAAAATGTATAATATATTAATTAGTTTAATATTAAAGATATTATGTAAATTTGTATAGCATGTAATAAAAGTTAATTAGTTTGACATTAATTTTATTTGCATGCTAATATAAGTTATTTGTTAACTTATGATCCATATGAGATTGTAAAATTATGATAGATAATTATATTTTCTTAAACATGATTAAGACGCTTATGTAGATAATTGAATAGGTTAATTTTTATAATATTTTAATTCTTGGATGATGATTGGGAACATAGTGAACTTTCGATTCCTGATTAATATATGTATTTACTAACTTAATCAATTGATGCTTAGTGTTATAATATGTATGTATGTTGAACATCATGCCTTGCATTATTTTTTTAATTTTACAAGTTTCTCATCATATTTAATTTTGTTACAGAATGACTACTGCTTCGAAAAATATTGTTGCTGAACTCAACAAAGGGTTGAAACCAATGGTGATAACTATAAAACCTGAAGCTTGAAAGTCCAATATGTGCTAGAGGAGAAATAGGCTCTGGAGGCCATTAGCAATGTCATGAATAAGCCTGAGGAAGGAAACACTACTCAGCATAGGCGTGAGCGTGAAGCCTATGACAGTTGGAAGAAAAAAGAACTCCATTGCTCGCATTACGTTGTTGAGCACCTTGGATGATGACATCCTAAGGGAGTTTAAGGATTACTAAAGATCTATGGGTCGTTGGAATGCTTTGAGGAAAATGTTTGGTACATGTTCCACTGCAAGGCTGCGATCCTTAACAATCAAATTTGATTCATATAAGAAACTCCTAGAACATTCAATGAAAATACATCTGAGGCAAATGACAAATATGATCGGGGAGTTGAAATATGCCGGTCATGTGTTGACTAATGAACAACAAATCCAAGTTGAGCTGTCATACACTCTTTACCTAGTTCTTGGGATCATATGAAAATGCATTTGTGTAACGACTCAACTGGTCGTTTTGAGCAATTGTGTCCGGTTCGGCAGTTTGAGATCATAATTATCTTTACACAGTGTATTATGACTTGCGTGCATCATCAGTTTGGATCTTTGAGAGGTTCATAAAGGATTTTTAGGGGTGAGTCTCATTTGAGAAGCTCGAAGTTGAAAGAATTAACCAAGGTTTGACTTTTTAGTATTTGACCTCGGATCGGAGTTTAGATAGTTTCGGTAGGTTTGGATGGTAGTTTTAGGCTTGGTTATATGCCTGAAATTTCATATGGATGTCACTAAAATATTTCGGCTTCATTTGTAAAAAGTTGTCAATTTAAAGGTTTAAAATTTTCTTAAGTTTGACCATGGTTTGAATTTAGGGCTATCAGGTACGAATTTTGGTTTCGGAACTTGGAATAGGCCTGTTTTGTCATTTGAAAATTGAATGAAAAATTTGGTGTCATTTGGAGTTAATTTGATATGGTTCGGACGCTTGGTTGCGATTCTAGAAGTTCTTGAAGTTCGTTGTGATTTTCATGTGTTTTGGCGTCCGATTCGTGATTATAGAGGTTATTTTGATGTTTTGATCGCTCGAGCGAGTTCATGTTATATTTGTTGACTTGTGAGAATGTTTGGTTTAGAGCCTCGAGGGCTCGGATGAGTTTCGTACGTGTTTCGAAGTGTTGGAAGAAGGTTCAGCTTTGTTGGTGACTCTGTTCTCTCATTTGCGAGGTTTTCATCGCATTTGTGATGTCCGCATTTGTGAGATCATTATCGCTTTTTAGACGATGGGCTGGGTTAGGGGAGTTCACATTTGTGAACTATTTCATCGTATTTGCGATTTGGCAGCTCCGCATTTGCGACACAAACAGTTGATTTTGCGAAAACTCTAAGCACGCATTTGCGAGTCTAGTGTCGCATTTGCGAATTTGACAGAGCTGGTTACCTTTCACTTTTGCGATACATTTATCGCATTTATGATCCGGATGCCGCATATTCAACATCTGAGACTGGTATTAAGACTTCTATTTCGGGACTTAGCTTCATTTTATCATGTTTTGAACCCTCGCCTCGATGGGAGGCGATTTTGTGGAAGGATTTTTATATTAAATCATTGAGTAAGTACCTCTAATCAATTTTGAATGATATTTTTGTGATTGTACCTTAGATTTAACACCAAATTCACAAGAATCTAAAGGAAAATTTGGGAAAATTGTAAAATCTTTCAAAATGTAAAATGGTGATTTGAAGGACGAATTGATGTCGAAAATTGATAATTTTGTTTGATGAACTCGTATCGAAATGAGTGTTCTATGTTTGTAAATTTCATCGGATTCCGAGGTGCGGGCCCGACGGTTGACTTTTTGCAAATTGTATAAGGATCATAGCTTTATTAATTGAAATTATTTTCTCTTGCATTGTTTAATGTTTTAAGTCGCCTTTGGCTAGATTTAGCCGAGCGGAGGTGAATTTGTAAAGGAAAATCTAATTTGAGTATTGATTTGGCCGAATTGGGATAAGTGTCTTGCCTAGCTTTGTGGGGAGGGGGAGGGGGGGGGGGAAACTACCCCTTTGGAATTCAGTAAATTATGCTATCTTGTTATGTGAAAGTCTCGTACGCAAGATGACGAGCGGGTACACGGTCTATATGTGGTATTTAACCGGTTTAGATTGTCTAGTGTCTTTCCATGCCTTTAATTGAATTGTAATGTGATATCTCGTTGTTAGTCTACTCTTACGTGATCTATTGATGATGTTAGCACCTATTGTACTTCCTACTCGTTAACTGGATTTTATATGCCTTTGTTGAAGTTATTGTCTTGTTACCTCTTAATTGTTGAGTTTCTTCTATGACCTTATGCTTATCTGCAATGTGTCCTAATTGTTGCGATTGCGTACTTACTTATCACGTACTCTACATGTCCTGTCATTTTTGTTGTCGTGTACTGATACTATTGATTGTATAAATTCTTGTTGTAATTGAATTGTTGCAGTTGATTTAAATTGTTGTACGGGGAATCGGGTTGCACGCTGCAACAGGTAAAATAAGGTGGGTGGTGAAATAAGGGAAGATATTTATATTGTAATATTGTTATTGTATGGCGGGATCGGATTGTACCCTGCAACAGGAAAGGGTGGAATGTTATGGTGAAATAAGGGTGAATTATGATAATGATATTATATGGTGAGATTGGGTTGCGCGCCGCAACATATTTTGTTTATTGTTATGATGTGATATGGTACGGTGGGATCGGTTGCATGTCGCAACAGGTGAAATAAGGGTGAATTGATATAGTAGAATAAGAGTGAATTTTGATAGTGATATTGTATGATTGGATCGGGTTGTGCGCCACAACATATTTTATGTTTTGTATTCCATGTTTTATTGCATTGGCTTCATTTCTTTCGTACCCAAAATTTGATCACGCTCAACTATGTCTTATAGAAAGACTAAACGGGCGCTGCAAATATAA
>ML362132.1:0-11345 GCA_005239505.1 Nicotiana paniculata
TGCTTCAATGTCATCAACCATGAAAAAAACTCTATAGCCCTTCTCCATCCCAATTAATTTAGGTATTTCTGCTTTATGCTGATAAAGAAGTCAAACACAACCATTAGATCTAAGCAATTAACACCTGCATTTTAAAGAGGGGCAATTAAGTTGACTTGAGTTAAGGATGGATTAAGAAAAAACATGGCTAAATTAAATATTTATTTGATTGTCAACAAAATTCAAGCAGCAAAAGAATAATTTCTTTAACGTGACTGACACATGCACACAACATATAATATATTGTTTACTAGTATTGTAGCAAATAATGTACCTTTTGGCTTAATGGATGACATAGGTGTATATTGCAGAATACCCTATGGAAACAGAAGAGAACAAAAATTATTCAATTATTTCAGTCATAACGGCAAACACCTTAACTACACCAAAGTTCTTCTATGCTCCATTACTTCTTTTAAACAATAATCACATTCACGTGTGGAATAGCGAAGAAGTATGAAAAAGACGAAAAGATTCATATATGTATGGATCAAATATCAAATATCCAGTAAAGGGGGGACAAAAAGCACATGTTGAAAAACAACTTTATCAGCAGAAAGATTTCAAGATTACAGGAGAAAATAGAATCACAATTTTACTGCTAAGTTCATCCTCGAAGAATCCATTAACTTTAAAAACAAACTTACATAACTAAAAACCGGGAACAATAGTATATAAAAAACATGCATCTATATCTCTATTTTCAAACATCAAATGAGATTCAACTTGCTTAGCTTTAATCCCTAAAGTTGATAACCCTTCTGCTTTATCAGATTTTAGACCAATGAGCCTATCTAACTTTACGAACAAGATTATCTCCAAAATTATGTCTATTAGAGTTAATAATATGCTGCATAAATTAGTTTCTTCAAATCAGAATGGTTTTGTTAAAGACAGACTCATTTCAGAAAATGTCCTATTAGCTCAGGAGATTATTCACAATATTTCTCATTATAATTGCGGGGGTAATGTTGTTATTAAATTAGATATGGTCAAAGAGTATGATAGAATGGATTGGAATTTCTTATATGCAATCCTTAGAAAGTTTGGTTTCTCAGAAAAGTGGGTTGAGTTAGTACATAATCTCATATGTAATGTATGGTACTCAGTTATCATTAATGATAAAAGACATGATTTTTTCTCCTCCTCTCAAGGATTAAAGCAAGGGGATCCAATCTCCCCAACTCTATTTATAATTGCTGTTGAAGTCCTATCTAGATCTCTTAACTCTTTATACAGGAATCCTGATTTCATCCCTTTCTCCATGTCTCATAATGTCCCTAAAATCAACCACCTTACCTATGCTGATGATATTGTTATCTTCTGTAGTTGTAGTTCTAAAACTATCAAATTGGTTATGAAAGTTATTGATAACTATGAAAATAGCTAAGGCAGATGGTTAATAGGGATAAAAGTTATTTTTTAACTGCTCCTAATACTACTGCAACTAGGATAAACAGGATTAGAAATTGCTCAGGTTTTATGGACAAGAATTTTCCTTTTACTTATTTTTGTTGTCCTCTGTATGTGGGTAGGAAGAAAGCTGAATGTTTTAATAACATGATTAGCAAAATTGTTAAAAGGATTAATGGTTGGCAAGGAAACATGATGTCTCATGGGGGAAAGGTAATTCTTATTAAGAGTGTCCTTCAATTATCCCTGTTTATACTCTGTCTGCTATGTCTCCTCCCAAAGGAGTTTTTAAATTAATTGAGAAACATTTTGCTAACTTCATGTGGGGTTCCTCTGAGGATCGTAATAAATATCATGGGAGCTCTTGGAATCATCTTGCACGCCCATTGGAAGAGGGAGGTATTGGTATTAGGAAAATGGAAGACATTAGTAATATGCTAACAATGAAAAGATGGGGAGGATAAGGTCCACATCATCAATTTGGGCTACTTTCATTAGTAATAAATATTATGTTAGATCTCATTGTGTCTCCAAAAAGATTGCTCCTAGCAACTTCCATGCTTGGAGTCATGTTCTTAAAATAAGAGAAATAGCAGAAAAGCATATTGTTTGGCAGGTTAATTCAGGCACTTGTAATTTCTGGTGGGACAATTGGTCCCTCTTAGGCCCTTTGGCAAATCATCTCCCTGAAAATCCAAAGAAGTCTAAGGTATTGGTAAAGAATTTTATCAATGAAGGTAAATGGAATGTCAGCAAATTAAAGGAGCTCCTACCAGATTATCTGGTTCATCAAATCCAAAACATCCCTATTGGAAATCAAAACCAAGATGATAAAATTTTTTGGATTCTTTCGGAGAATGGCAAGTTCACTAATAATAGCGCGTGGAATCTGGTAAGAAATTCTAATCCTAAGGTTCATTTCTTTGATAAAATGTGGAACTCAGCTATTCCTGTTAAGATGTCCTTTTTGATGTGGAGACTTTGGAAAAATAAACTGTCTCTTGATGAGATTATTGCTAAATTTGGTAGACAAATAGTTTCCAGATGTAACTGTTGCACTAATCCGAGCTCTAATAATATTAATCATGTCTTTGTGGAAAGCCAAACTGCTAGTTACATCTGGAATCTCTTTGGAAATCCTCTTGGCATACACTTCCATCCTTACTCTATTAGATATATCATTAACCAATGGTGGACCACTAAGGCATCCAATGAAGTGCATAAGCTAGTTCTAATTATCTCTCCAATTGTTATTTGGTGGTTTCTTTGGAAAGAATTTTGTGCCTGCAGGTATGGAGATCAAAAATTGTTTAACAGGTACAGGCTTGAACAACAAATAACTTGGAGTATAGCAATGGCAGTCAACAAAGAACATCAAAATTGCAGCCTAAAGCTCCCTTGGATCTCTTTTTGTGATACTCTCACTCGGCTTCGATTTGGGTGTAAAACTATTGTTGTGTGCTGGTCCAAACCAGAGAGCAATTGGGTGAAACTCAATACTGATGGGAGCTTCATACAAATGGAAGGAAAGGCAAGCATTGGAGGTGTGGTTAGGAATGCGGATGAAAATATTATCATGGCTTTCTCTACTCCGACGACTGCTCAAAATCACAATATAGCAGAGGCCCAGGCAGCTCTTTATGGTCTTGATTGGTGTATTCAAAATGGGTATAGCCAAGTGATTCTGGAATCGGACTCCCAATAAATTATAGAGACCCTTCAAAAAGAAGAAGACACGAGCTTCCATCTTAGTAATATTCTGAACAAGATTCAAGACGTTATCAGTAGAATAGAAATCCAACTCAACTATTGCTACTGCGAGGCGAATCAATTGGAAGATAATTTGGTAAAAAAGGAGACACAGCAGCAGCAGACTGTTATCTATGCTTCTGGGCAGCAGCTTCCAGGCCTTATTAAAGGCATTTTTTTGCTGGACAAAATGTTGTATCCTTGCATAAGAAGTAAATATGATAAGGCAAACTTTATGTTAGTTAGCAAGGTTTATTTTTTTTGAGGCAGCGAGCTATTTGTTAATCGTTGTTTCCTCTTTTTGAAGGGTTATCTCTACCCTAGTGTTGTATATTCAACTCTTTTTGGCTAATACAACACCCCCAGGTTCACTGGGAAGCTTATATAAAAAAAAAAGAGATACAACTACAGAATATATATATATATATATATAATCCAACAATAAACAAACCCAAAATACAGAAGGAGAAACTAACAAATACCTACCAAAGTCCGATTACCAAGGTGAACTAGTTCACCAAACAAAGAAAAAAGTGAGAAAATGTCATAGATATACATACAACATATGCGATAGAGAAGCTGGAATCAAAATGGAGAAATTTGAATTAAAAAAACCATAAGAGAAAGCGACAAATATACAACAACAACAACAACAACCACCCAGTAATATTCCACAAGTGAGGTCTGGGGAGGGTAGAGTGTACGCAGACCTTACTCCTATCCCGAAAGCGACAACTATATGGAGCAAAAATTGGTGACTCATTTCATCATAAGTAGAAGGTATAGATTCTTTTTCTAAGAGCAATTTAATTAATGTGAAATTATCTTTCCAGATCTGAGAAGAGTGTCCCTCACTCTTTCATATTTGCAGACAAAAGCTGATGTTTTCTTGAATTTCTCATGTAACCCATAAGAAGAATAATAAAACATATCTATATTGTGTGAATACTATAAGAAAGTGGAAGCAAGAAGCCATACAACTTCTCATTATAATCCAAAGATGGTCCGGGCGGAACTAGAAAAAGCTTCTTATATCGTGCCTTATTAGCTATAATGAGACATAGAGGATTTATAGCATTAGCGACTGCGAGTTCAGGTGTTGCTGCTTCACTTATTCCTGTAGGGCAAACTGCATTCTCGATTTAAAATACCTATTAATGTTGATGGAAATTTTAGTTGCAATATTAGTAAACAAAGTTCGCTGGCATCATTGATTCGAGATGCAAAACTAATATTATGGGACAAAATTTCTATGGCGAAAAAATAAATGATTGAAGCACTAAATTTACTCCTTAGAGATTTAATGGAAACATCTATGTTGTTCGGAGGAAAGGTTGTTGTACTCAGTGGCGATTTTAGACAAACTCTTCCCGTTGTTTGTGGTGGACAAAGGGAAGATTTTGTTCGTGAAAGTTTACTATGTTCTGAGATTTGACATCAACTTGAAAAATTACAGTTGTCCGAAAAGATGCATGCAAAAACAGATCCAATTTTTTGTGAATATTTAATGAGAATTGGTAATGGAAAAGAAAAAAAAATGATAAGAGCAAAATAGAAACTCCTCTTTCTCTGATCATACCTTTCACTACTGAAAAATATTCCTTGAATCATCTATTTAAAGTTACTTATCCTGATTTATATTTAATTTATTCAAATATTTCCTTTATAACTTCCCGTGCAATTCTAACTAAAAAGAACGATTTTGTTGATGAAATAAATGACATGCTAATTACTCAATTCCCAACTGATGAAAAATTCTATTTAGTTACTTATGAAACAATTGATCCAAAAGATCAGAGTGAATATGAAGATTTTTTACATACTTTAAATCCTTCTGGTTTACCTCCTTATAAATTGTGTCTAAAGAAAAATTTCCCAATTATATTATTAAGAAATTTAAATTCTTGCGAAGGTTTGTGCAATGGGACACGATTAATATGTAATGATTTCAAATCTCATGTCATTAGTGCCACAATATCCAGTGGTGATTTTAAAATTACACATGTATTCATTCCGCGAATACCATTATTAACATCTGAAGAAGAAAAACTACCCCTTCAATTTAAAAGAACACAATTTCCAATACGCTTATGTTTCGCCATGACTATAAATAAAGCTCAAGGCCAAACATTAGATTTTGTTGGCATTTATTTGCGAGAACCTGTATTTTCTCATGGTCAGCTATACGTTGCTTTATCAAGAGCTAAAGGTTCTAACTATGTCAATGTATTAATTAGACCAACTATAACTGACGATGATGATGATCACTCAACGTATAATTTAGTTTATGATGAAATTATCGAAAAAGCTTTTTTTATGACTTAATCCATCGTTCCTAATACCCTAATAGTAAGTATTACGTACAACTTGTTCACTCTTTGTATTCTTTCATTTTGTGTTATGATAATTCTGACAATCTCATATATGTTCATTATTATATTGTGATGTGTTATATTTGAAGATTACACTAGATGGGAAAAAGGTTAAAGATCAATGCAATTACTCCCGAAACAGAAGAATGGACCTGCAAGATTAAAGTAGTTGATAAAGGCAGACCCAGAGACAACAAAGAGAAAACGAAAAAGTATCAACTGATGATTTTGCAAGATGAAGGGGTGATCTTTAAAGGATTCATAATTTTAAACGGATCAAGGATGTTGTAACCCGTATTTTTGGGTAAATCTAAGGGTGCTTAATATTCTCAAGAGGCCGTGTTTTAAGGTATTTGAGTCATATAATATTCGTATAATAAGTCTTGAAGTCAAACGAGTTATGAAATAAAAGTCGACAAAAGTTATCGCAACTTATGTTCATAATTTTACTTAAACTTTAGGTAAAATGTCACTAAGCTTTTATCCCAAATTGAATATCTATGAGTATAGTTTCCAACACATTAAACCGTTTATCAATACGATACCGTAGTAGAGAGATATATGCATTGTTGCGAGACTGCACAGGCTGCTAGGTGACAAGTAGGTGTGTCACCTACTTGGTTAAATGAGAGACCAAAAAGAGGCAATTTCGGGTCGGCCAAAGATCCCATTTAAAAACTTATCTCATTCAATATAACCCTTATTATATATCACAAATAACCAGACCTAAACCCCTGCAAACTTCCTCCCAAAAATTACCCACAAACCCTAATTGATTTTCTCTCCCTTTCAAGTTCTAATTGGGGGTAAAACCTAGAGTTTGAAGAGTCAAGATAAGGGCTGAGTTATCCAACAAATAAGGTAAATTTACTTCTCTCTTTCATCCATTATTTCTGCTGTAAATTCATGGTAATTTGTTCTATACTTGTAAGAACTCACGGGACGGTTATTGGAAGTCGTGAGTTCGAGGTATTCACTTGTAGCTGATTGTTTTGTAGACTATTTTGTGTTGCTGTTGAGCTGCGTGTTTTAATACTGTTTTGTGGAGTTTTGGAGGAGGAATGGTTTGGAGAAACCCCATATAGATGTAGGGTGGTGGACTGGTCGTTCTTCGTAACATTTGCAGGCTTGAATTCTCTTCCCATTTGAAGCATAAGTAGAGCGGCTGGCGTTGAGCACAATGGCAAGCACATCTTGCGTTTAAAAAAAACCACGAATAAGATAATAAATAATAACAATTATTATAGGCAATGATCGTAATAATAACAATAATTATTAATACTAATAAATGTGAATTTTACGTGAAAAACAATATAAATAGTTAAATATTCAATTACCGAATTCAGATCCCTCGGGTTGATATTCAAAGTTGTCAAATGGTGTAAGATTCAGACGCGTTGGCGGGGTAGTGGATCTTCTGAAGGATTAACAGTTTCTATTGGCTCAACAATGGTACTTCTATCAATTGTCCATGTAAATTTGTTCAGTGGATTTCCATACATATAGTTTGATTCTTTGACTTGTGCAACTGACACCAAGTAAGTATGGAAGGGGCGAAACAGATGTTCAAAATGCATTATCTCATAATTGCATATAATGCATTCGACTTGACTTTCCTGTGACAAAAATAAGACATAATTAGGATAATATTAATTTAATTACTATTCTCAAAATTATGAATCCTTTAAAGATCACCTCTTCATCTTGCAAAATCATCAGTTGATACTTTTTCATTTCTCTCTATTGTCTCTGTGTCTTCCTTTATCAACTACTTGAATCTTGCAGGTCCATTCTTTTGTTTCAGGAGTAATTGCATTGATCTTAATCTTTCTCCCATCTAGTGTAATCTGCAAATATAACACATCACAATATAATAATGAGCATACATGAGATTGTCAGAATTATTATAACACAAAATGAAAGAATACAAAGAGTGAACAAGTTATACGTAATACTTACTATTAGGAACGATGGTCTAAGTTATAAAAAAAGTTTTTTCGATAATTTCATCATAAACTACATTATACTTTGAGTGATCATCATCATCGTCATCTATAGTTGGTCTAGTTAATAGCTTGCACTGTTAGAACCTTTAGCTCTTGATAAA
Organism: Nicotiana paniculata; assembly: GCA_005239505.1. NCBI lineage: Eukaryota > Viridiplantae > Streptophyta > Magnoliopsida > Solanales > Solanaceae > Nicotiana > Nicotiana paniculata. Next base: position 7,681 of record ML362132.1, read on the forward strand.
GCAACGTATAACTGACCATGAGAAAATATAGGTTCTCGCAAATAAATGCCAACAAAATCTAATGTTTGGCCTTGAGCTTTATTTATGGTCATGGAGAAACATAAGCGTATTGGAAATTGTGTTCTTTTAAATTGAAGGGGTAGTTTTTCGTCTTCTGATGTTAATAATGGTATTCACGGAATGAATACATGTGTATTTTTAAAATCACCACGGGATATTGTGGCACTAATGACTTGAGATTTGAAATCATTACATATTAATCGTGTCCCATTGCACAAACCTTCGCAAGGATTTAAATTTCTTAATAATATAATTGGGCAATTTTTCTTTAGACACAATTTATAAGGAGGTAAACCAAGAGGATTTAAAGTATGCAAAAATCTTCATATTCACTCTGCTATTTTGGATCAATTGTTTCATCAGTAGCTAAATAGACTTTTTCATCAGTTGGGAATTGAGTAATTAGCATGTCATTTATTTCATCAACAAAATTGTTCTTTGTAGTTATAATTGCACGAGAAGTTATGAAGGAGATATTTGAATGAATTAAATATAAATCAAGATAAGTAACTTTAAATAGATGATTCATGGAATCTTTTTCAGCAGTGAAAGGTATGATCAGAGAAAGGAGAATTTTTATTTTGCTCTTATCATTTTTTTTTCTTTTCCATTACCAATTCTTATTAAATATTCACAAAAAATTGGATCTGTTTTTGGACGCATATTTTCGGACAACTGTAGGTTTTCAAGTTGATGCCAAATCTCAGAACATAGTAAACTTTCACGAACAAAATCTTCCCTTTGTCCACCACGAACAACGGGAAGAGTTTGTCTAAAATCGCCACTGAGTACAACAACCTTTGCTCCGAACAACATAGATGTTTCCATTAAATCTCTAAGGAGTAAATCTAGTGCTTCAATCATTTCTTTTTTCGCCATAGAAATTTCGTCCCATACTATTAGTTTTGCATCTCGAATCAATGATGCCAGCGAACTTTGTTTACTAATATTGCAACTAAAATTTCCATCAACATCAGTAAGTATTTTAAATCGAGAATGAGCAGTTCGCCCTCCAGGAAGAAGTGAAGCAGCAACACCTAAACTCACAGTCGCTAATGCTATAAATCCTCTATGTCTCACTATAGCTAATAAGGCACGATATAAGAAGCTTTTTCCAGTTCCTCCCCGACCATCAATGAAGAATGCTCCGGGTTTATTTGAAAATATTCTATCAAGGATTATATTGTAAGCTCTTCTTTGTTCGATGTTTAGTTTATATGATAATAGTAGATCTTGTTCATTAACGATAATATTCCTTTCAAAATGTACATCTTTAGCTTCTTTGGCTATTGCAGATGGCTGGATTTTGCCTTGAGTTAGTTCAAATTAGTTGATATCACGACATGAAGAATATCATTAATATGATTTAGTATTTTGTGACGAATTTCTTTTGTATGGATGTTTGGGTAATTTTTGAAATCTTCAAACATCGGGCTTTCAAATTTTTCTCATAACTCTCTTGGATTATAATGGTTGTGTTTGACTTCTTTATCAGCATATAGCAGAAATGCCTAAATTAGTTTGGATGGAGAAGGGCTATAGGGTTTTTTTCATGGTCGATGATATTGAAGCATAAGTTTAAAGGTCTGCATAAGATTATTAAGGATGTGCCTGAAGATAAGATTGGCAAGGTCGTCGTGTCTGATCGTATCAGGACTTTAGTATTGTTTTATTATTGCTGCATGGGGAGACTGATGTATGGCTATAATTCATGGTTTAACGCATTATGTGCCTTATATTTTATGTGCGTTAATGATAAAAATACACTTCGTGTGTGCATAATGGAGTCTATTACATGTGTAGGTGAATTGGAGATGGAACCCGAGCTAAATGGATGCATAAACGTCAAAAATACGCTCAAGAGTCAAAAAGGAGTGAACCTGGCTATAGCCGGGCGTTTGGGCTGTAAAGCAGCCGAGCGTTTGGTCTATAAATCCTGGTATGGCCAAGCGTTTGGGGGGCGTTTGGGCTCTAACGCCAGGCATGGCCAGGCGTTTGGCCTGTAACGCCTGGTCCCCGATCCGGCCCAGTCTGAGTTTTGAAGGTTTTAAGTGTTTCCCGGTTTGACTAGAAGTATCCTACATGTTTAGGGTTTGTCCCAAACATATAAATAGACCCAAAAACACAACTTTGAAGGACTTATGCCATTAGAGACAAGAGAAGCCTGTGGAATACTACTCAGCAAAGCAAAACATTGATTTTTACATCCTTTATTCATTACTCTGTAATTTAATTATGCAAGTTATTTTGGATTTGATTACTATGAGCATGAGTGCTTAATTTCTTTAATCTAGGGTTTTGGTGGAACCTGTTGGGGGATGAACTTATTGTGATATTAATATAGTTTGGTTGATTGTTAATCTCTATTTGTTCAACTAAGTTCTTGTTGTAGTTAATTGAAAGGATCCTCAATTAGCTGTTCCTATTTATTATGTATCTACTTGAGAGAGAGTGCATATTTAGGTAGTTGTTTGAACAACATCGCTCCCGGAGTATAGACGAAGGTCATAACCGAGAGTTTAGAAGTTGAATTAGAAATAACGATACTTTGGGTGCAATCTAAAGTGAACTGTAATGCAATCTAGCTAGCGTAGAGAGTGCGTCTAGTAAATTATTATAATTACTTGAGAGAGATTTATGGTAGATAGAGTGTTCGTGTTCATNTCTGGGCGTAATACCCCGGATTATATTTGCAACGCTCGTTTAGTCTTTCTATAAGACATAGTTGAGCGTGATCAAATTTTGGTGCTGTTGCCGGGGACTTAACGGTGTTATATTGTAGTTGGAAGAAATACAAAATTCTGAAATATAGTCAATTTTCTTAAATTTTCATTTATACATTGAAAGTTTAACGTTTGCTAACTTGGTTGTACATGTGCATGCCTAGAAACTCATTGAGAACTGGTGAAGTATTTGAAGCCTTATCAGACCCCAAGAAATTTTTCAACGCCCTAAACCGGGCCAACTGGAAAAGTAAACAACAACCATCAATTGAACAACTTGAACCCGACATGGAAGATCCAAACAACATGAACAACAATGGGGATGATGTGGTAGACCCAGTTGCGCAGATAGGGGTAGAGGCTCCTTTATATGACTGGGCACAACCCACAGCAGAGAATTTGGCCACTGCAATACTAGTCCCTCAAATACAGGCTGAATCTTTCCAGATTACAAATAATATGATGCACTTGTTGCAGAAAAAGGGACTATTCTCAGGTTCATACATCGAAGACCCCCAACAACATTTGAAGAATTTCCTGTCAATTTGCAAAACACAGAGGCAGCCAAACGTCACTTAGGAGGCAATAAAACTGTTGTTTTTTTCATTCTCAGTGACTGGAGCAGCCCAGACTTGGCTAAACTCAGTCCCCATCAATTCCATTACCACATGGGAGGAGTTAGTTAAGCAGTTCGTGAAAAAATTTCATCCACCCAAAAAGATTGCTCAACAAATTGATGAAATCTTGAGCTTCAGACAGAAACCAGTTGAAACATTGCAGGAGACATGGGAAGGATTTAAGGGAATGCTGGTTATATGTCCACACCATGGTATTCCGGAGCAGATGTTGGGGCAGCGTTTTTATATGGGTCTGGCTGATACT
>MDKI01045491.1:0-17678 GCA_005239505.1 Nicotiana paniculata
CCTTGTCAGATTCTCCAATTTCCATGAGCGCCTGATCTTCAGTCTCCCCATCTTCTGATTTTTTATCTGAACTTTCCCCCCAAGCAGCAACCATAGCCTTTGTTGTGTTTGTCTTAGGTTGAACATGTTCCTTCCTCCTGTTCCTTCTCTCATATCTTTCCTTTTTCCACTCTACTTCCCACTGAGGACAGTTTTTAATTAGATGGTCAGTCTTACCACATTTATAGCATCCCTCGTTGGTTGGTCTTTCTGGAGCCTTTGCTTTGTTGTAGTTTCCTCCTCTAGATATGCCTTTCTTCCTCATGAGAAAGTTTCTGAATTCTTTGGTGATCATGGCCATATCATCATCTTCCAGATCTGCTCCCTCAGTGATTCTTAGGGCTAGACTCCTCTCCTTCTTTAGACCATCCATCTTCATTGTCTGCCTTCTCAATTCATAGGCAGTGAGGTTTCCAATTAGCTCATCCAATATGAGGGTTGCCATATTTTTAGGCTCCTGGATAGCAGTGATTTTGCTTTCCCAAGAAATAGGCAAGACCCTTGTTAGGATCTTCTCAACCTTGTCCTCTTCAAGAATGACTCTTCCAAGAGACTTCAGTTCATTAGTCAAGGTTGTGAACCTTGTGTACATCTCTTGAATAGTCTCTCCTTCTTTCATAGTGAAGTTTTCATACTGAGAGTATAGTAGAGTACCTCTTGACCTTTTTACCTGAGGTGTTCCTTCATGGGCTACTTGCAAGGTGTCCCAAATCTCTTTGGCAGTGGTGCAGCTTTGGATTCTGTTGTACTTGTCTAGACCTAGTCCACATACTAGCCACTTTTTGGCCTTCGCATTCTTCTCCCATTTCTTTAGATCCTCAGCACTGCAATCAACTCTTGTCTTTGGTATACTATACCTTCAGCAGTCTTCATCATGGTGGCTATAGGACCATCAGTGACTATGTCCCAGAGTTCATAGTATTCTCAAATTAGGTGATCCTTCATCCTATTTTTCCAGCATGAGTAGTACTGGCCATTGAAGAGTGGTGGCCTTGCAGTTGATTGACCTTCCCAATTTCCAGGTGGTGCACTCATCTTGATCTTCTCCAAGGTGTTAGCCTTTCAAGGATAACCTGCTCTGATACCAATTGATGTTTTAGACTTCAATACCACAACAAGAAGATAGGTTACTTTGTGTGGTACCCAATTTTTGAGTGCTATCTCAGTAGAAGAACCTGCTTCTTCTTGGTGTTCCAACTATTATTGTTGCAGAATAATAAAAAGCAGTAAAGTAAAAACACAGAGATTTTTACGTGGAAAACACTTGGCTCAAACGGTGAAAAAATCCACGACCTACTCCTCAGTAGGATTTGCTCAAATCTTCACTAAAAACTCTGAGCCAAACGGACTTACAAAATAAACTCTTGTGTAAACTTAGGACTAACTCTAATCCCTTTGCAGTAACTAGCCCCTAGCTAATTTCTACACACCTCAAGTTAACTCTAACTTGATCAATACATACCTATTACAATTGCTTCTGTGAAAGCTGAAAGATACAATATGAAAAACTCCTACTACAATCAACTAGACTCAATAAACAATCAGATGGAACTGGTTCTTCTAGTTGAATTGTATCCTTTGCATCGCACAATGATTCTGCTAGCAAAAATAACTCTGGGAATTTTGCTTACAAACTTTGATTCACTTCAGCTTTGTGCGTCTTGAATTCCAGCAGAAATACATCGAGTATTTATAGAGTCAGTCATTGAGCTTGTCTTTCGATTCCAGTTCAACTCTACCTGGGTGAACCAATTCGAATCAAACTCAACTTCCTTTCTTTTGTTACTTTCCTTGCTGAATTCGTCTTCAATTAATCAGATCAGATTGCAACCTTTTCACATTAGGAGACAATCTCTTGGTTCATTGATATTTCATATTCAAAACATCTCCTAAGCATATACGGTACATGTGCCAGCTAATTAGTTCAAGATGTGTGTTCTGATGGACCTGGTTCAACTGGTCAGCCTTTTGTCAATCTTTAAACCTATGCAGTGACATAGATCAACATTTTCTACTTCTGTTATAATGTCACTGGAATTAATCAGTATGACTTGGAATTTGTATTAAGAGATAAGTTGCCTTCAAGAGTTTAGAGATTTAACTTGGATTGGTTAGTCCTCCCCAATTTCCTAAAATACTCTTATTTAAACCAATGTGTCATTTACTACATTTGTTCAAGTGTCTTTGGTTTTTTTTTCTCTCTCATTAATTTTGTAGTTTTAGTCTTACAATTTCTTGGCCGCCGCGTTAATCTTAGTCTTAAAAGAATCAATTTGTACGATTCTCAAGATAAATCAAGGTACGCGTTCACGTAACTTTGGTCGAGTTTTTCTTAAGTAATTAAGCGTGACAAATTGTGTACACGTACGCGTGACATGATTTAAGCACTGATTTTCAAAATAAAACCAAGATACGCATTCGCACGACTTTGGCCAAGTTTTTCTTAATAATTAATCGTGACAAATTGTGTACACATACGCGTGACATGATTTAAGCGCCGATTTTCAAAATAAAATCAAGGTACGCGTTCGCGAAGCTTTGGAGTTTTTCTTAAGTAATTAAGCGTGACAAATTGTGTACACGTATGCGTGACATGATTTTTGACGCACCAAAATTAAACGAGCATACGTACGCGTAACTCGTCTTAAGATAATTCTTTAAATACGAATAATCGAGTAATTAGAAGCGGTAAAAGATAAAAATATACTTAGGTTGTAAAATGAGTAATTAAACAATTAAAGCCAAATATGAATCATTAAGCAACCATGCTAGAACCACGGAATTCGGGAGTGCCTAACACCTTCTCCCGGGTAAACAAAATTCCTTACCCGGTCTTCTGGTTTGCACACTTTAAATGGAGTCAAAATTTCCTCGAATTGGAATTTTAAAAAATAAATAGATGGTGTCTCGGAACATCGTAAATAAATCCGAGTGGCGACTCTGAAATAAATAATTAATCCCAAATTCGATTATGTCACTTCAATTGGAAAAACTCCCTTATTCCCCCTATCGGGAAAAAGGAGGTGTGACAGCTCTGGCGACTCCGCTGGGGATCGAACCCAGAATCTCTGGTTCAGGGTTCAAGAATTCGAGCTTGTTAATGTGATTTTTACTTGCCTTTTCTTATTGTTGATATTACTGTATATTTGTGCCTAATGTGCTAATTGTCACTCATTTACCGCGTTGATATTATTTGAATTGTATTTAAACTGCCTTCTTACGCCTCCCTTCTGAGTCTTCTAATAAATGGTGCACACGTTCGCATGGCCCGATTTTCTTTTAGAGGTCGTACAAAATAAGAACGAGGATGGATCAGCCACTAGGCTGGGTAGACTTTCGTGCTCCCGGTACGTCGCTCCCACCTCGGCTCGAGTTGTCTGCTCGGGTAAGCCAGGTCTAGAACACATCCACAGGTTTAAACCTAGAATAACAAAACCTCATGCCAGATCCCTAGTAGGAACGATTATTTGCATCACATGCATTTGACATAGGGAAGTCAACACAGGGTTTGGGTCCATCTAGGACAGGTGTACCCAAAATAAAAGACCATATTTATGTATCTTACCTGCTGCGTGTGCATTTATTTTTTTGGCTTGTTTCTTGAACTACTAAGGAAATGAAAACAACAGAAAAACCAAGAGTGAGGTAGAATAGAAAATCACCGAGTTTTGAAAACCCCGGTATTTGAAAATGCCTCGAAATTCTGCCAAAATATTTTTTTTTAAAAGAAAGAGAAAATGTATTTAAAAAACAAAATGAAAATGAGTCAATATCATGTTTTCCCGGTTATGTCAAAAGTGGCAGAACTACGCGGGTCTGATTCTCCCGGATGTGAGATACGTAGGCAAACCTCATCGGTTCCGGCCCCCAATTTTCAAAAATCCAAAAATATTTTCCTTTATTTCTTCTGTAGATAACTCTTTCTTTGAGACCCCAATTTTCAAAAATCCAAAATTATTTTCTTTTACTTCCTTCTGTAGAAAAGTCTTTCTTTGAGACCCCCAAAAATATTTTCCTTTACTTCCTTCTGTAGAAAAGTCTTTCTTTGAGACCTTAATTTTTTAAAAATCCAAAAAAAAAAGATTTTCCTTTAATTCCTTCTTTATGAGTATTTTCTTAGGAGATTCCAAAGAAATAAAAGATTAAAAAAAAGTTTTAGAATCCAAAAATATTTTCTTTGTAGGAGTCTTTCATTCGAAAAAAGAAGACAAATCAAATTGAAATCCCAAGAAATATTTTCTAGCTTTTATTTTCCATAATTTTAAAAGAAAATTCCAAAAAAAGTTTCTTTTACTTCCTTCTGTAGAAAGTCTTTCTTTTAGACCCTAATTTTTAAAATACAAAAATATTTTCTTTTAATTTTCTCTCAAAATCAAAAATATGTTCATTCTTCTTTAGAAAATTGAAAAGAAAATTCAAGATTCAAAAATATTTTCTTTTTTCTTTAGAAATATTTCTGTCATAAATTCAAATTAAATTCCAAAAATCCAAAAATATTTCCTTTCTTGTTTAGAAGTTTTTCTTTCGAAATTCCAAAAACAAAAAAAAGAATTAAAAGAAAAATATTTTTCTTTCTTGTCAAGAAGTCTTTCTTTTCAAAAATTCTCAAAAAAAAAATACAAGTCAAATTCCAAAATATTTTCTTTCTTCTTTATAAGTCTTTCTTTCGAAAACTAAAAATGAAAAAAAATTCAAAATCTAAAATAAAATAAAATAAATAATAGAGTTAGGTTATTTCCGTTATTCTTGATCTTTCTGAACTACGCAAGATCTGATTCATGTTACTACATGATACGTAGGCAACCCACATCAGGTTCGATTGAATGATTTTGAAAAAAAAAAGAAGAAAGTGAAGAAAAAAAAAAGAATGATAATAAGGATCGACTGAGTCCATTCTAACGTGTCTTTTGTTTTGAATTGTGAAGAAAGTTTGAGGTGGTTGGTTTGTGGTAAGCTGACAACACAAAATCCAAGGGAAAAATGACAACTGACATCGAAGTTGTTACGAGCGGTCATGAGACTCACGGTCAGAGGGTTCAACAAGAGTCTACCATGGTTGAGGAAAATAGAGTACTGAAACAGAAAATGACTGAAATGTGTCAAGCATGGGCTGATGGCCAAGGACTGCCTTTTTCTATTCATGGTTTCTCAGAGTTCACATCCATCTCGACTACTACTATTCCGGTCTCATTGCCTGATCAATCCTGCCCACCCGGGTTCAGTATTCATCCCAACTATATGACTACAGCTGGAACTTCCGTGCTCCCAAAGTGTGCCATTGACAACCAATCAGACAACCGATGTTGTTATGCCTGTCTTCACTGTCCCACAACCAAAAGTGGTAGAGAAAAACTCATGAGTCACAATTTGCTACCCATCAAGAACAATAGCATTCTCCTGAGTACCATTCGTACCTATTTGATCTTCCGGCAAAGATTGAGAAGCCTGCCTGAAAGATGGCACATGAATGTCACGACCCAATTTCGGAGTCGTGATGGCGCCTGTCGTGGAACCAGGCAAGGCTCCCTTTTTAACTAAGCTAAATTCAATTTACAGTAAAAATAAAATTTTAAACGAATTTATTGATAATACTAAGAATCTGAAGTTTAAAAAAAAAATTTGAAAACCTAAATTTAAAAACCTCCAACCCCGTATCCAGTGTCACTCAGTCATGAGCTGCTACACTAAAAATATAAAGAATGAAGAAATAGAAAACATAGTCTTAAAATAAGTGCAACAGGTGGAATAAGGAAGAGAAGACAAGGTCGCGATCGCCAGCTGCTACCTCGACAACTCCAATGAACCTCTGACCGCTGCTCAATATCCACTACTGGGTCCCGGTGTACCAGGATCTGCACACAAGGTACAGGGGGTAACGTGAGTACACCAACTCAGAAGTAAAGAACCCAAACTATGGGTTGAGAAGCAGTGACGGGCAAAACCTCAAAATTTTACAATGAACAAAATACAGAATTTAGACATGCTAACAGTTTATCAAGATAAGTAAATATGCCAAGTATGCCAGTATACTCTACACTCCATCATAAAATATATGTATGAAACCAATGTGGATATGCACATAGTACTTACAACCCTCACACAGCAGTCCACTCAGTACCATATATGGCTCTCAGGCCCAGGGAAAGATCCATCTCGGAATGTACATAATCATTGATGACCGTAGTCACTCTGTATTGAGGAAAAAGGCTAATCCAGCCCCCACGGAGAAAGTCCATCTCCGGAATACAACACTTGGACAAGATCCATGTCCAGGGACGATCCATCCCTGATAGCCTATTTTCCATTGCCGACTGGAAATCACCATAAACTAACTTTCGCCAATTCAAGCCTAATTATACACGGGACATCAAAAAAATATTATGAACACACTCTTACGTCCCAAATCATCTAACGAAGCTATCCGAGCCATAAAATCTGCATTCCGAGGATGTTTACCAATAAGTCAACTCTCAGTTGACTTTTTCCAACTTTAAGGCTATTTTTAAAGACTAAGCGACTAAACTCTCACTACAACCATTTCGATTTCAAGCCTACCAACTCTAACACATCAATAATAGTACAATCAACCTATGACAAGGCAATAACAACAATAATAATGCAATCTCTACGGGACGACCGACCGGGTCATTACATTCTCTCCCTCTTAAACAAACGTTCGTCCTCGAACGTGCCAAGGGTTGTTCCAAAAGACATCAACCGCCGAATAACCTTACCATGCACACACCCCGGGTCTCCATACCCCTAATAGGTACCACACACAATGACACACATGGTCCGTAACAACAACATCACCCACAAGGGCGAGCACATGAACAGATGTAACAAAAGATTCACGGGGCATATCAAGAGAATGGGCTAAAATATGATGAACACGTGAATATCAAAAATCAGAATCAATTAAAAACTTAAGCTTCTCATGACAGACTGAAACAATAACTGGGATCATGGCATCAGAAGCCATCTAATCTGGTCTGGCTGAAAATGCATAAAACGGGCCTGATCACCATCGGATCGACCTCCCCCTCTAGGGCGACCCCTACCTGCCTGACCCCCACCTCTAGTTTCCTGGGCGAGCGGGCGGTGCATCTACTGAGTCTGAAACCGCGGGCTGACTCCTCTTCTGATAAGTACCTCTCGCAAGACGAGGACAAAACCTCTTAATATGGCCCACATCTCCTCACTTAAAGCAACCTCTCTCGGAGAATGGCACTGGGGACTGAAGGGAACCCCTAGCACCAGGATAACCACTGGAAGAACCAGGCATAGATGAAATTTGAACCGATGGTGCCCAAGATGAACTCTGAGCTGGCAAGGCACTGAAAGATGGTTGCACCTGATGCGAACTATGAGGATCATGACCAACTGATCCACCACGATAACCTGAGCGACCTGGCTGAGCCTGCCTTAATGGACGAACTCTGCTAGGCTGAGGCTTCCACCCTTAAGGAACCCCACCAAAACTCCCAGATCCTCGAGACCTCTTGTCCTCCCTCTCGATCCTTCCTGGCGGTGAACCGACTCAATCTCTCTGGCAATGTCAACCACCTCCTCAAAAGAAGCGCCAGATACCCTCTCCCTAGTCAGAATAATCCAAAGCTGATAAGTGAGGTCATCAACGAACCTCCTGATTCTCTCCCTATCCGTGGGAACTAGCCAAATAGCATGACGGGACAACTCAGAGAACCTCATCTCATACTGCATCACGATCATGTCCTCCTGGCGCAACTGCTCGAACTCCCTGTGCAGCTCCTCCCTACAGGACTACGGTATATACTTTTCCAAGAATAGAATGGAGAACTGATGCCAGGTAAGGGGCGCTGCATCAGCAGGTCTACGCCTCTCATAGGCCTCCCACCAAGCGAGTGTAACTCCTACGAACTGGAAGGTAGTAAATGGGACCCTACTAGCATCCAATATCCTTGTTGTGCGAAGGATCCTCTGACACTTGTCCAAAAAGCCCTGGGCGTCCTCTCCCTCAGTACCACTAAAAATCAGAGGTTGGAGTCTACTAAACCTCTCTAACATGCGCTGCTCATCATCTGCCAAAGTTGGGACCACAAAATCTTGGGCTGGGGCAACCGGCTGGACTAGAACTGTCCCTGGTGTCTGAAGCCCCTAAGTAACCTGCTCAGTTGTCCGGGCAGCTGGAGTCTGAGTGCCTCTCTTAGCGTGAGAAGTAGCAACAGTAGTAGACATGGCGAGTGCCTGTGCAGGACTGGTGCACACGGTCAGAATCTGAGCAAGGGTCTCCTGAAGACTTGGACTCACAATGGGCATTGATGGCGCCTGAGCCTCTCTCGCTGGGATCTCAACTGCGGAGACCTGATCTTGAGCAGTGAGAGGGTCCACAGGTACTGCCCCGGTTGCTAAGCCGGCTGCACCCCTCCCTCTACCACGACCTCGACCTCCAATTGGTCCTGCTGGTGTCTGATCACCACGATCGGTAGCACGATTCCTCACCATCTGTGAGAGAATGAAAATAATAGAAGTTTAGTTCGAGAATTCAACAGAGTCGCATGACAGAATTCAATAATGTGGGATTATTTGTAAGGGTTCTGTAGCCTCTCGAAGATAAGTACAGACGTCTCCGTACCGATCCGCAAGACTCTACTAAACCTGCTCATGACTGGTGAGACCTATTTAACCTAGTGCTCTATTCCATCTGTCACGACCCAATTTCGGAGTTGTGATGGCGCCTGTCATGGAACTAGGCAAGCCAACCTTTTTAACTAAGCTAAATTCAATTTCCAGTAAAAATACAATTTTAAACGAATTTATTGATAATACTAAGAATCTGAAGTTTAAGAACAATATTTGAAAAACTAAATTTAAAAATCCCCAACCACGGATCCTGTGTCACTCAGTCATGAGCTGCTATATTAAAAAAAATAAAGAATGAAGAAATAGACAACATAGTCTCAAAATAAGTGCAATAGGTGGAATAAGGAAAAGAAGACGAGGTCGCGATCGCCAGCTGCTACCTCGGCAACTCCAATGAAAACTCTGACCGCTGCTCAATATCCACTACCGGGTCCTAGTGTACTTTGATCTGCACACAAGGTGTAGGGGGTAATGTGAGTACACCAACTCAGAAGTAACGAACCCAAACTATGGGCTGAGAAGCAGTGACGGGAAAAACCTCAAAATTTTACAATAAACAATATACAGAATTTAGACATGCTAACAGTTTATTAGGATGAGTAAATATGCCATGTATGCCAGTATACTCTACATGCCATCATAAAATATATGTATGAAACCAATGTGGATATGCACATAGTGCTTACAACCCTCACACAGCAGTCCACTCAGTACCGTATATGGCTCTCAGGCCCAGGGAAAGGTCCATCCCGGAATGTACATAATCATTGGTGACCGTAGTCACTCCGTATTGAGGAAAAAAGCCAATCCAGCCTCACGGAGAAATTCCATCTCCGAAATACAACACTCAGACAAGATCCATGTCCAGGGACGATCCATCCCTCACATAACATCCACTTTGGACAAGATCCATGTTCAGGGAAGATCCATCCCCCACATCAATGCGCTCACTGGGGGGTGTAAAGACTCTGTAGGGTCCCTAGTGGCCCAAGCGCCATATCAAGCCAACGAAGGCATGATTTAATATCGTTGCGGTGTGCATTCCGATCTCATAACTGTCCCAATAATAGGCTCTCGGCCTCACTCAGTCATTACTCTTCAGTCTCACTCACATGGATCACAGATGCCTCATTCATCCCAAATCAATGATAAGTATGCATATAATTAACAATACTGAGATTGAGGTATGAAGTGATATGCTATAACAGGACTGAGTACATGAAATAAACTAATCCAATAACTAAGACAATAATACACGACCAGTCGGGTCTCAGCATTTTCGGCGTGAAGCCTAGCATTTATACTTAACATGATTTCTAACAGGTTCACAATTACCACATTAACAGAAGCACACATATCATCAGGGAATAATCACTAGGCGGTGCCATGGGATAAGCCAGGCCACAAATACTCGGTGCATGCCCGCACGCCCATCACTTTGCTTGTGTGTCACCTCAACACTAGTCATAAATCATTTAGCTCGGGGTTTCGAACCCTCAAAACCAAGTTTGGAAACGTTACTTACCTCAAAACAGGCTAAAATACTATGCCGCAGTGCCTTTGCCTCTAAATTCGGCCTCTGAGTGCTCCAAATCTACCAAGTTCAGATTTTTATCATCAGATTATACTTAAGGAATGAATTCAAACTGAAAAGTACCAAATTTAGCTCAAAACTCGAAATTAGCCAAAACCCGACCCCTGGGCCTGCATATCGGAACCCGATAAATTTTATACCAAAATTTTCTTCATCATCTCACGAGTCCGTACATATCAAGAACGCTAAAATCGGAGTTCGTTTGACCCCTCAATATGACCCCTAAAGGTCTCAAAATCTCAAGCCCTAACCCCACCTTTTTCCTACTGATTTTCATAATTAAACACTGATATAAGGTCTCCAATCACATATAATTGAGTTATTAAGTCCAAAAACCTTACCTTAATGATGAACCAGCGTTTCCCTCTTCAAAATCCCTCAAAAACCTCGGAACCCGTACAACAATGGTGAAAAGAGGGTTAAAAATCGTGAAGGCAGGTTTTTATACTTTCTGAACAGTGGTTACGCACCTGCGGCCACTTAAGCGCACCTGTGGACCGGCACCTGCGGTCCAGGTCCGCACCTACGGAGCATCCACACCTGCGACTTCTTCTCCCCACCTGCAAATTCGCAAGTGTGATCCTCCTCCCGCACCTGCGATCCTCTGCTGAGCCTCCCAAATTCCGCATCTGCGGAGTTTTGCTCGCTCCTACAGGCCCACACCTGCGGTCACACTTTCACAGGTGCGGTTACACCATCACCAGCAGCTGAAGCTGCATTTTACCAACTTTAAAACTTCTGTTAATCACCCGAAATAAATCTCGAGCCCCTCGGGACCCCAACCAAATATACCAACATATCATATATGATCATTCAAACTTAGTTGCACCCCCGAAACATAAAAATAACATCAAAACACCAAAATCCCATCAAATTCACGCCTAAGAACTTTGAAATATCTAAAATCCTCCAAGGATGCCAAAACTATCCAAAACAACTCCGATTGACCTGAAATTTTACAGACATATCCAAAATGACATTATGAACATGTACCATCTTCAGGAATTCCATTCTGACCCTGATAGCCTATTTTCAATTGCCGATCGGAAATCACCATAAACTAACTTTCGCCAATTCAAGCCTAATTCTACACGGGACATCACAAAAATATTCTGAACACACTCTTAAGTCCCAAATCACCTAACGAAGCTATTTGAGCCATAAAATCTGCATTCCGAGGTTGTTTACCAATAAGTCAACTCTCAATTGAATTTTTCCAACTTTAAGTCTATTTTTAAAGACTAAGCAACTAAACTCTCACTACAGCCATTTCGATTTCAAGCCTACCAACTCTAACACATCAATAATAGTATAACCAACCTATGACAAGGCAATAACAACAATAATAATGCAATTTCTACGGGACGACCGACCGGGTAGTTACAATGAAGAAATGACCCAAAGAGTGAATAGCTTAGAACGACAGTTGAAAAACATGCAAGGATTGGCAGGTCAGAAAAGTATTTCCCTCAAGGATCTATGTATGTTCCCCGGTGTTCGTTTTCCACTTGATTTCAAGACTCCCAAATTTGAAAATTATGATGGACATGGAGACCCCATAGCCCACCTGAAAAGGTATTGCAATCAGCTAAGAGGTGCAGGAAGAAATGAAGAATTGCTAATGGCTTATTTTGGGGAAAGCCTTGTGGGGGTAGCCTCTGAATGGTTTATTGATCAAGATACATCTCGCTGGTATGTATGGGATGACATGACTCAGGCCTTTGTCAAACAGTTCCAATACAACATCGACATCGCCCTAGACCGCAATTTCCTTTCCAACCTAAAGAAGAAACCAACTGAAAGTTTCAGAGAATATGACATTAAATGAAGAGAGCAAGTGGCTTGAGTTAAGCCACCAATGAATGACCAAGAGCTAATCACTGTCTTCATTCAGGCTCAAGAGTCAGATTATTTCCAAAACATGATGTCCGTAGTTCGCAATTCCTTCTCGGAAGAAATCAAAATGGGGGAAATGGTTGAGAATGGTCTTAAGACAGGAAAAGTTATAAGCCAAGGAGTTCTCAAAGCTGAAACTCAGGCTGTCCAAATTGAATCTGGTAATTTTAGTGACACGAATGAGAAGGATGAAGAAATCCTGATGACATCAGGGTCGAGAAGAGGTCCTAGGAGAACATCTCGAAGGTATGACCAGCCTCATATGTTTTTTGATGACTTTGCTGAGCACTACTTTCCACTTCAGAACCCACAATACTCTTTTGCTCTACCTGAGTATGTTGTCCAGCCACCAAGACACCCTAGAAGGTGAGAACCAGCACCACAAAATCTCCACCAACCTCCACAAAACTTTCAAGTGCCCTATAACCCACATCCAAGCCAGAGGTGTAGAGGGGAACAAAGATTTAAAGATAACTTTACACCAATAGGAGAGTCTTATGCAAGCTTGTTTGAGAAATTAAAATATTATGACATGATTGCACCTATTCCTCCAAATCATGTGGACCCACGTGCAAGAATCTTTGACCCTTCTAAAAGGTGTGGATACCATTCCAATGCCCAGGGGCACAATGTTGAAAGCTGTCGAGATTTGAAAAGAGAAATAGAAAGGATGATCCAGGAAAAACTAATTGTAATCCAAGACAGTGACACCTAGAATATCACGCAGAATCCTTTATCTGCATATGATGATGCACACTTTTTGGGGATGATGCTTGGTGACATGGAGTATGAGAATCCTCTCGGGAGCTTGACGACTGATATTGAAGAAGGCCATGGTGATTCTGATGAGAAAATTTGTGGCTAAATCTCAAGTTTAGCAATTGAAAAGTCATTCCCTCCTCACTAGGAAGGAATCTTGGTAGCTTGTTTTGGTATTTTTTTTTCTATTATCTGGATTATTTCAGGGTTGTGATCCAAATTTTATCTGTTTTATTGAGTCAAACCCTTATATCCCTCTATTCTCTTTGTGTCAATCTTGTTTGTCTGTTTTGTTACTACTTTCATTATCTGGGTTATTTTAGGGTTGTAACTCGGATTTTAGGTTGTTTGTCTTGTTGTTTAATCAATGAAATATAGTTTGTCCTTTTGTGTCATTCCATGCTTAGTTCTTTTCCCACTAGTTTTAGTGATATGACATGCATGCAGAAATTTTGGCCAGATCTTAGAAAATTGATTTAAGCTTGAATTGGATAACTGAGAATAAGACAATTTTGAGGATGAATAAAGATTTGAAATACTTTGGAATTAAGGTCGAATAAAATTCACCTTCAAATCATTGTGAAGATCAGACTTGAGGATGTTTAATCAACTGAAGCTTGATCGAAGGTTTGAGATTAATGGATGGAAAGATTTCTTCGACCATGTCACACCAAGAAGACAGACATGCTCATCAATGTTGTGGCCACAAAGGATACTATGTTTTGCGTTCTCGAGGCTGGGAGGCCTTTTTTCTTCTACCCAAACACTTTATACCCTTTGTTACCCCTTTTGAGCCTGTGTTATTTTCTTTGACCACCCTCTTTTGGAATCAAGTTTAGAGTCAAGAAAAAATAAAAAAAAGAAATGTAAAAAGAAAAGAAAATAAAGGTCCATATCCCAAGAGTACAAGCTGGGCAATTCTTAGAAAGTTCAGGTAAAAGGAAGAAGAAGAAAAGAACAGTCATAGGTCCATGCCCCCAGAAAATAAAAGCTGAGGCAACTTGTTTTGAAAAAAAGAAAAGAAATAAAGATGAAAAAAAAATTTAAGTCAGATGTTTGAACTACGTTAGACCTGATTCCTTTAAAAAAGGATATGTAGCCAGTCTTACACGGTTCGGTCAACCAAATAAGAATTCAAAAAAAAATCAAAAATCCCCAAGATCTGAAACAGGGGCAAAGAGTTTATTTCACTTTTGAAAGAGTAGATTCCAGGAGTTGTAATCCTACAACCCTTCATTTTGAGTCTACTTTGAGCCTTCATGCCGACCTTTCTTTCCAACCATATCCAAAAACTCTTCCAAATAAAGACCTCCTAATATGCCTTCAAGAATGCCAGGAGAAGCATGCAATGAGAAACGATTGTTACACAATATAGAACACTATCAAGTTTCTCACAAAAGAAAAAGAAAAATAGAAAAACAAATATGAGAGAGTCTTACTAGTAAAAACTCTCACGGGCACCGTAAGGGGCCGGTAAGTAGAGATAAAATAAATGAGAGAGACTTGTTAGTGAAAACCCCTCGTGGCACCACTAGTCGAAGGTGATTCGTGAAGCTGAAGCAAAGAATTGGCACAAACAAGCCCGACTTCAAAGGTCATAGGAATGGTAAAAGGAAAGATTAGATCAGTTTGATAGATCAGGTCATTGAGTCCAAAATACATGTCATGATCAATAAGGCTAGTTACCGTAAAAAGAAACAAAAGAAAAAAAAACTCTTCATTCTGTCCTTCCAACATGGGCATTTATTGTTAATACTTGTTTCTTTGCATCATTGTGTCGTTCACTCTGAGTCAGTCCTTGTCAAAACAAGCAAGAAAAGATTTCAAAATCTGCTACCAGCTTTTCAGTTGCACAAAATAAATTTGGCCAGCATATTCAGTTGTTACACTCAACATGCCTTGAGGATTCATGAAAAAGCTTCCCCCTCAAAAGACTCTTGTCAGCCTATTCGGTCACAACAAGCAAAGATAACCTCAAGGTTAATCAGGGATTCTCTGTAGTACCGAACAAGGACTATGAAGTATGCACATCATGAAAAAGGCACTTACCAGTTGTTATTCTCTCTGACGGACAATTGCTCAAAAGAAAAGGCCATTCAAGATATCAGTAAAAGGGTATCCAAGAAAAGAAATCTCTTCTTTTGGGATAAGAAGGACTGAGCCACAAATACAAATGGTACTGGGTGTAAAACAATCAGGGTTGATGCAGAGAAAAAGTCTCTTGAAACCGACTCAAGCTGATTGAGCAAAAGCCAAGCTGCCCAAGACTCAAGGCCACAAACCGACCACCACTTTTAAAACTGACAAAATTTTCTTTGTTTGAAACAGGAACAAAGTAGTGCAAGGAAGTTGGTTCAAAAACAAAAAAAAAAGGAAAAGAAAAAAAAGAAGAGAAGAGCCGACAAAGGGAAGTTTCTCAAATCTTTGCTTTTATCTGTCTTGCTAGTGTACATAAAATGTTGTCATTGCTATTCACATTTTCCTCCTAGGATAAAAAGTCCTAGTCTGATGGATTTTCTCCCAATAAAAATCTTAGTCTAATGAATTTTTCTCCTAAGATAGGAAACCTAGTCTGATGAATTTCCTCCTAGGATAGAAATCTTAGTCCGATGAATCTTTCTCCTAAGATAAGAAAACCTAGTCTAGTGAATCTTTCTCCTAGGATAGAAATCTTAGTATGATAAATTTTTTCTCCTATGATAGGAAACCTAGTCTGATGAATTTTCTCCTAGGATAGAAATCTTAGTCTGATGCATCTTTCTCCTAAGATAGGAAACCTAGTCTGATGAATTTTCTCCTAGGATAGAAATCTTAGTCTGATGAATCTTTCTCCTAAGATAGAAAAAAAGAAAAAAGAAAAAACAAGGACCTAGTCTGATGAATCTTTCTCCTAGGATAGACGTCTTAGTCTGATGAATCTTTCTCCTAAGATAAAAAACCTGGTCTGATGAATTTTCTCCTAGGATCGAAATCTTAGTCCGATGAATCTTTCTCCTAATATAGAAGACCTAGTCTGATGAACTTTCTCCTAGGACAGAAATCTTAGTCTGATGTATCTTTCTCCTAAGATAACAATAAAAAGGGCCTAGTCTAATAAATTTTCTCCTAGGATCGAAATCTTAGTCCGATGAATCTTTCTCCTAAGATAGAAGACCTAGTCTAATGAACTTTCTCCTAGGATAGAAATCTTAGTCTGATGAATCTTTCTCCTAAGATAAGAAAATCTATTCTGATGAATTTTTTCCTAGGATAATTTTTAAAAAGAAGAAGTCTTGTTTTAAAAAAAATAGTTTATTTATGTCCTCAAAAAATAAGCATTGGGGCAATTTTTTTAAAGGAATGAATTTCTCAAAAAAAATTGATTGAAAAACAAAAATCCTTCTTGGTTCGTTTTAGCATAGGGTATAGAATTCCCTGGTCTCGTTTCCCAACATAGGGGCTCCACTCCCTAGTTGATGCTAGCACAACCTGATGCCAACATAGGGTCTCCACTCCTTAGTTGATGCCAACATAGGGTCTTCACTCCCTAGTTGATGTCGACATAACTCGATGCCAACATAGGGTCACCACTCCCTAGTTGATGCCAGCATAACCTGATGCCAACATAGGGTCTACACTCCCTAGTTGATGCCAACATAGGGTCTCTAATACCTAGTTGATGCCATCATAACTTGATGCCAACATAGGGCCTCCACTTCCTAGTTGATGCCAATATAGGGTCTCCACTCCCTAATTGATGACTTTCCAACATAGGGTCTCCCATCCCTAGTTGATTTTACTTTAGACATAGGGTCTCCACTCCCATCCTTTTATTTCTTTCAATAATGAAGTAGTATAGTGTTTTGTTACAAATAACTCACGAAATTTTTCTAGTGAAAGCTGGGGCAGAAAAATTCCGTTCATATGTTTTGGTGCCTGAACAGGTTATACCTCGGGGCATAGGGTTCGAGATGATCAAAAGAAGATGTCTTTTTTTATATAAGTATTGATCAAAAGAAGATGTCTCGATCCAAAGAAAAGAAAAGAAAAGCAAGAAGTGAATCCAAAATTCAGAAGTGGAGAAAAGATGTAAACTACTCAAGACATGATTGAAGTCACAAGCTTTGCATGTCCCATATTGATCAGAAAAGCTGAAGAAGAATGAACTAGCACCTGCAGCTAACAAGCATTTTCAGATTAGAGTCTGCATGAAGAAGCAGCCAAGACTTATAGATAAGAATCTTGTAACTCATAGCTGATAGGCTTAGTTCTTTTTCATTTTTTGTTTTTTATGTAATAACGGAACCGCGGACCGTAACCTCGACGGAACGGAACTTCGCTCGACTATGCAACTCATCATTCCATCACTCTCCTTAAACTACACGCGACCTGATTCCCTTATAACCCGGCATATGTAGGCTGTCCAAAACCAGGACTCAGTCACATCCTCCTTCCTTTTAGTTTTCTACTCTTTTAAATAAAGGTCGGGTCAAAACATGTCTTGTTATTTTTTGTCTGAAAACTCTTCGTGTTTCCAGTCAAAGAGGGGCAGCTGTAGAAATGTAATTTTTGACCTTCCCCATGATTTTACACATTTTAGCGTTTAAATATTTAGTTTAGGTCTAATATCTCGATTTTTAGCTAGTTTTGACTCTTTTATTTTATTTTTATCAAAAAATGAAAATTACAAAAAATATTTTCTTTTATTTAGCTAATTGATATTTAACCTAGTTGCTTTTAGTTTATCTACCTTTCATAAAATTAAAAAAAATTTTAAAAATAATATATA
>MDKI01097341.1:0-13265 GCA_005239505.1 Nicotiana paniculata
CAGGGCAGGCCTGGCGTTAGGGCCCAAACGCCCCCTAACGCCAGGGTCAGCCTGGCTTTAGGGTCCAAACGCCCCACTAATGCCAGGGACAACCTGACTTTAGGGTCCAAACGCCCGGCTAACGCCCGAGTGTTTCCTTTTTGACTCTTAAGTGTATTTTTGATGTATTTGCATCCATTTAGCTCGGTTTCCATCTCCAATGCACCTACACATGAAATAAACTCCACTATGCACATACAAAGTGTATTTTTATCATTAACGCACATAAAATGTAAGGCATATAACATGTTAAACCATGAATTCTAGCCTCGCATCAAGTGTTAAGCAAAAGGTTTCTATATGATGAAGTGTTCACCCTAATTGTGGTCCAGGAGGTATGATGGAATTCTTGTACTATTTCATATTGGGATGTTAGATGCAGTAAGCTGTATGGAACTAGAAGTAAGGATCAAGGTTGCGGTTCGGTGTTGACAAGGATGTCACGAGCTCGGATGGGCAGGAAAGGGATATGAATGTTTAGAGTAAGTTGGTGTTTCTTCAGCGTCACCTGAGGTCGGTGTTTTGTGAAAGAGGCTTCGCATCCAGGTCATGGATTCTCGAATTTTCTTTACTACGTTAGTGTAGCCAGTGGTGGATGTGCAGACTTGTTACCTTGTGTGGAAGGTCGTGGGAGCGTGACCACGGGAAGATTGTATAAGTGTGATATGTAGTCACCTGATTGAATGAAGATTTAAGCCAAGTATGAAGGATGCGGTAATATCACCTATTTGAGAATTTATGCCTGGAGGGCGCTCGATTCATTTGGTTGCAGACTATGGAAGTTTGCTTCGGTTATGATGGGTTTTGTTGTGTGTTATGGGTTATTAGAGATCCGTGAAAAGGTCTATGGATGGATATAAATATGATTATGGGCTCCATATGAGTGAGATGTGTTCATTTCAGTATAGCGCTTCTCATGGAGGGGTATTAGAACATTAGATGTTGTTCCATCTTCGTCCATTTAATGTAATATTATGTTGTGCCGTGTGAGTTGTGGAACAGCTTGATAAATTTTTATGTGTTGAGATTTCGCATAGTGATGATGTTGTGTGAACAATATAGCTCTTGAGATTCAGATTATATATGTCGCACCTCAATTGTGCTTGAGTTTTGTAGCATATGGCTCTATCAGTCTCCCCAGGATGGTATTATGCACTTAGCGTGCTTGTGACCGATATTCAGTATTTTTTAATAATGAGCAATTTAGCTCGGTGCATATCTCCTTATGTGAATTTCATGTGTGGATCGGGTGGCACGCCTCCACGGGTATGTTACTTGGATCGGGTTGCACGCCGTAACAGTGTGATGTCGAGTACGATTCTCTATATTCTATTCTGTGTGTGTTTTGTTTCCTATTTTCTAAGGAAAGTTCATAATAGTTGCGTGAGTTGAGTAGTCTCTTCCTGAGTCCTTTATTTATGTATTGCATTCGAGTTGTGGCCTATTGGCGCATTGTGGCATCATGTGAGACTATTAGCCATGTCTGGGGTGACTTGTTGCTTGAGCAGTTCAGACTGGGTGAGATAAGATGTTTGGATTAGAGATCAGTGTGATAAGGTTATGTGAAGTATATATTAAAGAAAAAATACCATTATTCGGTTCATAATAAGGTGATGATTCTAGTCAAGAGGAGAGATTCAATGATTTGTTAACTCTACAGTTGGTTATGAATTTCTACACACCTCCTTCGTTGTGGTGGTATCGTAAGCATTATAACATGACCTATATGTATGTCATGAGGTTCATTAGGAGCATCAGATTTGTGGAATTTTGGTTATTAAGATCAGGGAATGTCGTAATGGTTAGATGAGGAATTATGCGATGTATGGTGCTAATTCAGCAAAGGCAAGCCATCATGTTCCGGTACTTCATGTAATGGTTAATTCGGTGTTCAGATGTTGGAAACAGGCCTGGCAGAGAATTTCGGGTGTTGGAACTGGGTTCCGAGCTTATTGTATGGATAATAGAGGATATCTTCAGATTCGATTGAGCTAATGTGCTCAAATGAGTGGTGGTAGCACAGGTAGGGGCACGAGGTATTAAACAGTGATTTCAGACAAACTCCGGAGCAGTTATTGGCACGTTCGAGGACGGACATATGTTTAAGTGGGAGAGAATGTAACTACCCAACCGGTCGTTTTGATCTCTAGCTCGTCGTTCGACAATTTGAGGCCGTGAGTAGCTTCATTTCAGGTATTATGACTCGTAGGCGTGGTCGGAATTGAATTTCGGAAAGTTCGGTGTCAATTTGGAAAGAAAATTATCATTTCGGAAGCCTTAAGTTGGAAGAATTGATTAAGATTGGATTTTTGAGTAAACGACCTCAGAATCAGGATTCCAACAGCTTTGTATGATGATTTCGGACTCGGGCGTTGTTTGGATCGGGTTTTGGATGACCCAGGAGCGTTTCAACGCATATTGTGGAAGTCAACATTTTAGAAGAAATTTCATAAGTCTGGGTTGAAGTGCATTTCAGTGATATTGATGTCCGTTTGGGATTCCGAGTCCAGGAGTAGCTCCGTATGGTGATTCTGGTGTTGGGAGCACGATCGAAAGTAAATTCGGAGGTCCGTAGGTCATTCATTTGGCTAAAGTTAGAAATTTGAAGGTTTTAAGAAGTTGGACCGGAAATGGAAATTTTGATATCGGGGTCAGATTCCGATTCCGTAAGTTGGAGTAGGTCCGTAATGTCGAATATGACTTGTGTGCAGAATTTAAGGTCAATCGGACGTGATTTGATAGGTTTCGGCATCGAATGTAGAATTTAGAAATTTCAAAGTTCATTAAGCTTGAATTGGAGTGCGATTCATGGTTTCGGCGTTGTTTGATGTGCTTTGAGGCCTCGAGCAGGTCCGTGGGATGTTATGGGACTGGGTCGTGTGATTGGACGGGGTCCTGGAAGCCTCGGGTGTGTTTCCGGGTGGTTTCAGATCATTTCGGGCTGTTTTGAAATGGGTGATGCTGGAGTCTGGTGTTTTTCTTCGCGTTCGTGAAGAAGGATTTGACTTCAGGGACTTTGTTCTTCGAGTTCGCGAAGGGTGCCTCGCGTTCGCGAAGAAGAAAAATCTCTGTCTCGCAAGTCTGACTTCGGAAGCTCATATCTTACAATCTATAAGGAATTTTGAAATAATTTAAAACTTAAAGTTGTAGCCCTTTGTGTCTAGTTTCTATAAAAGTAAACCACTTAGAATTTATATTTGTATAAAAAGAGTTATGGCTGGTACACTATAGGGTGCCCGGGAAGATGAAAAAGAAATTTGTGTTGCATAGGGCTGACTTTGGAAGCTTATATCTCGAAATATATAAGAAATTGGGAGATTACCGAAACATGAAAGTTGTAGATGTTGGAGTCTAGTTTTTATAACATTAACCATTTGTCATTTCGAGTTTTGTGCAAACAATTATGACCATTCTACTAGAGGCTGTCTGAGAAGAGTTTGGAATTGCTTTTCGAGATTTTTTGTACGTCCCGAACGCGAAGAAGACTTGCCTGGCAGTGTATAAGTTTGCAAAAAATGGGTTAGGATCATTTCATCTCATTTCCTCCATGCGAGATGACCTAGCGGCACTTTTGGAGCTTCATCTTCATCATCTATGTTAAGGTCAGTGATTCCCACCTATTTCAAGTTAAATACTTGGATTTTATATATATATATATATATATATTAACATGGAAATTCATGGAAAATTAGTGAAAACTTGGGTTTTTGATAGAAAACCTAGAAATTAGTATTTTTGGATTTTGACCAAGAAATAGGACATGGAATTTGGAATAAATTATATATTTGAGTTCGTGAGGTTACGAGTAATGTTTATCTTCGGAAATTTTCGAAATCCGGGCACGCATGCCCGAGGGTGATTTTTATCGATTTTTTGATTGGGGTTAGAAATTGTTATAAATTGGATTCTAATGTATATTTGAGCATATATTAATGGATTTTCGTAATTATTGGCTTGTTTTGGGGCGTTATGCATCAATTTGAGTCATCGGATGGGTTTGGAAGCCGGTTATGTAACTTCTGAGCGAGGTAAGTCTCCTTTCTAACGTTGTAAGGGGGAATTGTCCCCATAGGTGAAATAATCAATCATGTGCTTCTATTTGTGGGGTCTACGCACACACAAGGTGACGAGAGTCCGTGCGTAGTTACTATTATGCTTATGTCCGGGTAGTCTAGGACCCAAAAGCATATTTTATTTGCCGTATTTGTAACTTTACTGATAAATTTAAAAATCTTTAAACCTTATCGAACTTGGCAAATGAATTTATAGAAAAGATTTAAATACTATCTTCGTGACCATTAAAAGAGAATTTATCACTTCCTTGGGTAATTATTTTCCTGATAAAGTCTGGATTTACTGTTTGAATGTGTGTATCTATGAGTACCTGCGTCGCATGTATAATTCACGAGCGGGTTAACTCTATTATTTATATTTGACCGTGTCGCATGTACGATTCACGAGCGGGGTAATAGATGCATCTATGATTCGAGCCGTTCGACCCTTTGG
Organism: Nicotiana paniculata; assembly: GCA_005239505.1. Taxonomy (NCBI): domain Eukaryota; kingdom Viridiplantae; phylum Streptophyta; class Magnoliopsida; order Solanales; family Solanaceae; genus Nicotiana; species Nicotiana paniculata. Next base: position 4,546 of record MDKI01097341.1, read on the forward strand.
AAGTGCACATTTTATTATTGTTGGTTCGAGCCGTTCGACCCTCGGCATTTCCTGCGCATGATATTTTCTGGATACCATCTGTAATTTGAACTGTTTAATTGCCTTAAGATATAAGTTACTAATTGAAATGACGGAAACTGGGATTTATAATTTATGGAAGAAGTTGTCCTTTCCTGTTGTTATTTTTTATTTGATAATAACATTCATGTTTGACATGACACTTGATTATATTAATTTGACCTCTAGTAAGAGTCAAAGTCGACCTCTCGTCACTACCTCTTCGAGGTTAGGTGGGATACTTACTAGGTACACGTTATTTTTCGTACTCATACTACACTTGTTGTGCATTTTGTTGCACATGCACATGTATGTCCAGCGGCCTAGCTCGGCGCAGTGGCATGGTTGATATGGAGACTTAGGTGAGTTGCACCTCCCGAGATGACCGCAGCCAGCAGAGTCTCCTTCAGAGTATTGTGTTGTATTTTCCCTACTATCCATTTGTATTACGGACGGTTATTGTATTTCATTTGCTTCCTAAAATTTGGTCATGCATTTGCGACACCGGGTTCTGGGATGACTAAGAGATTTATTCATTATTTAAATTTGTTAAAAAGATTATGGTTTACTTAATGGAAGTTCGTTAATTATCATTTAATGTAGTGAAAAGGAATGAGTTCAAGAGTAATAAAATAAAGATTTAATTAACTCCTTTGTGTTGGCTTGCCCGACAGTAGAGTCCGACGCCATCACGACCTTTATTGGATTTGGGCCGTGACACAGAGTCTCCTTCAGAGTATTGTAGTGTAATTTTCCTTTCTGTCCAATTGTATTCCGGACAGTTATTGTATTACATCTTGTTTTGCTTAGAATATGCTCATGCACTTGTGACACCGGGTTCTGGGATGGTCTCGGGATTATTCAGTGGATAAATTTTGTAAAGACATCATTATTTATTCAGTGAAGTTTATTATTTATTGTTTAATGTTTAAAAGAAATGATTTCGAAAATATTAAAACGAGAATCTACTAGTTATATTGTGTTGGCTTGCCTGACAATGGTGTCCGGGCCATCACGACCCTTAGTGGATTTTGGGTGGCTTATTGCCTGAGTAACTTGTACTGGGTGAGACGAGATTATTGGATCTAGGATCAGTGCGAACAGATTATATGAAGCATAAAAAGGGCAAATACTATTATTTGGTTCAGAATGAGGTAATGATTCTTGTCAGGGGTATAAACTCAATGAGTTGTCGACTCGGCAGTTGGTTATGAGTTTCTACGCGTCTCTTCCATTGTGGCGGTATTGCCAGAGTTGGAACAAGACTTATATATGTCATGAGGTGCATTGTGAGCATCAGATTCGGGGAATGTCGATTATTATGATCAGAGAATGTTGTTATGGTCCTGTGAATGATGTGGCGCATGGTGAGAATTCAGCAAAGGTATGCAGTCATGTTCTGGTACCTCGTGTAGTGGTTGATACGATATTCGTAGGTTGGAATCAGGCCTGGCAGAGAATTTTGGGTGTTCGAACTGGGTTCTAAGCTTATTTGTTTGAATAAAAGAGAATATCTTCAGAATTGCTCGAGCTAATGTGCTCAATTCAGTTGTGGTAGCATGGATAGGTGCACGAGGTGTTTAACAATGATTTCAGACAACTCCAGCACAGTTCTTAGCACGTTCGAGGACAAACCTATGTTTAAGTGGGAGAGAATGTAATGACCCGACCAGTTGTTTTGAGCTCTAGCGCGTCATTTAGCAGTTTAAGGCCATGAGCAGCTTCACTTCAGGTATTATGACTTGTACGCATGGTCGGAATTGAATTTCGGGAAGTTCAGAGTTGATTTGGAAAGTGAGTTCTCATTTCAGAAGCTTTAAGTTGAAAGAATTGACTAAGATTGGATTTTTGAGTAAACGACCTCGGAATCGGGATTTGAAGCTTCCGGTAGGTTCGTTAGATGATGATTTTGGACTTGGACGTATGTCCGGATCGGGTTTTGGATGATCCGGGAGCGTTTCGGCGCCTATTGTGGAAGTTAGCATTTTTGGAAGAATTTCATAAATTTGGGTTGAAGTGCATTTCAATGTTATCGATGTCCGTTTGGGATTATGAGTCTGGAATAGCTTTGTATGGTGATTCTGGTATTGGGAGCGCGATCAGAAGTGGATTTGGAGGTCCATAGATCATTTTGGAGTCATTTGGCTAAAGTTAGAAATTTGAAGGTTCTTGAGAAGTTTGACCAGAAGTAGACTTTTTAATATCGGAGTCGAATTCCGATTCTGATTCCAGAAGTTGGAGTAGGTCCGTAATGTCGAATATGTCTTGTGTGAAAAATTTGAGGTCAATCGGACGTGATTTGATAGGTTTCGGCATCGAATGAAGAAGTTTGAAGTTCTAAAGTTCATCAAGTTCGGATTGGGGCGTTATTCGTGATTTTAGCATTGTATGATGTGATTTGAAGGCTCAACTAAGTTTGTAATGTGTTTAGGGATGTGTTGGTATAGTGGGTTGAGGTCCCGAGGGCCCCGAGTGGATTCCGGGTGGTAAACTGATTGAACTTGGACTTGGAGGAAGGGCTGTAGCAGCTGGGCTTCTAGTGTAACCGCACCTGCGAGGTTTTGGCCGCAGGTGCAGCGTCGCAGAAGCGGCCATGAAGGTCACGGGTGCGATCTAGGCTAGGAGATCTAGGACCGCAGATGCGATCATCTCGCCACAGGAGCGGGACGGCACCTGCGGAAGGGAAGACGCAAATGCGGAAGTTGAGGGGCTGGAGGAGGACCGCAAAAGCGGATAATGGGTCGCACCTGTGGAATCGCAGAAGCGGTCAATTGACCGCAGGTGCGGAAATGCTGGAGGCAGTGAGGTTCTTTAAATCAGGGGTTTGGCTCATTTCAACCCCATTTCTTCTATGGGAGCCGATTTTGGAGTAACTTTGAGGTTCCATTTTCACCACCAAGCATGAGGTAAGTGGTTTATACTAGTTTGAGTTAAACACATCGATTATGTATATGTTTTAACATGGAAATTAGTAGAAAGTTGGAATTTTGAGGAAAACCTAGAAATTGGAACTCTTGGATTTTGATCACGATTTTGGACATGAAATTGAGAGTAAATTATATATTTAAATTCGTGAGGTTATGGGTAAAGTTTATCCTCAAAAAATTTTGAAATCCAGGCACGTGGGCCCGAGGTCGAATTTGTCAACTTTTCAATGCGAAGTTGGGAATTTATATAAATCTAATTGTTATAAGTATTATGGTATATTTTGATTGGTTTGCCCATTATTTGGCTAGTTTTGGGAGCGTTGGCATCGATTTGAGTCATCAGAATGGCGTGGAATGTCGATTATGTAGCTTCGAAGAGAGGTAAGTCTCATTTCTAAATTTGTAAGAGGGAATTAACCCCATAGGTGAAATAACTAAATATGTGCTTCTATTTGTGGGCGCTACTGTCACGACCCAAAATCCCTAAGGTCGTGATGGTGCCGAACATCAATGTCAGGCAACCCAAATCATTAATTAATTGAAATAAATTTCCGATTTTAACATTTATGAAAAAAAATTTCTTTCACTTTATTACATATTAACCAAATAAAAATCTATTAAGTAAAACAATGGTTTAAATATTACACTTAAGAAAATATATCCCAACATATCCCAGAACCCGGTGTCACAAGTACATGAGCTATTTTTAAGAATTTATACAATCATCACAAGGCCTTGTCCGAAATACAAATTGGACAAGGAAATTTAAAATAAAAATAAAAATAAAAACAGTACGAGGGAGACTCTGTCAGCTGCGGATCGCCTCCGGATAATGCAGCTCGCCTAAGTCTCCGAAATCCTCCACATTGCTATGAAAGTACCTGTGCAATAAAATGCACAGGAAGTGTAGCATGAGTACAAAAACAACGTGTACTCAGTAAGTCGCCCGCCTAACCTCAGAGAGGTAGTGACGAGAGGTTAAATTAGACACTTACTAAAGGTCAATTTAGAATATTTAAGTGTGACACTAAGCATGATTATCACAGGCAATTTATTAATATCAGGAATAAATATCTTCAACTCTGTTCACGTTTAACACTTTATATCTTCGTCATATTAATAACAATTAATCAACATGGGTGATTTAATGTCACGACCTAAAATCCCTAAGGTCGTGATGGCGCCGGACATCAATGTCCGGCAAGCCAAATTATTAATTAATTGAAATAAATTTCCGATTTGAACATTTATAAAAAACATTTTCTTTCACTTCTTTACATATTAACCAAATAAAAATCTGTTAAGTATAACAATGGTTTAAATAGTACACTTAAGAAAATATGTCCCAACACATCCCAGAACCTGGTGTGACAAGTACATGAGAAATTTTTAAGAATTTGTACAAATCATTACAAAGCCTGTCCGAAATACAAATTGGACAAGGAAATTTAAAACGAAAATAAATACAGTACGAGGGAGACTCTGTCAGCTGCGGATCACCTCCGGATGATGCACCTCGCCTAAGTCTCCGAATCCTCCACATTTGCTATGAAAGTACCTGTGCAATAAAATGCACAACAAGTGTAGCATGAGTACAAAAACAACGTGTACTCAGTAAGTCGCCCGCCTAACCTCAGAGAGGTAGTGACGAGAGGTCAAATTATACACTTACTAAAGGTCAGTTTAGAATATTTAAGTGAGACACTAAGCATGAATATCCTAGGCAATTTATTAAAATCAGGAATAATTATTATCAACTCTTCCCATATTTAACACTTTAATCCTTCGTCATATTAACAACAATTAATCATCATGGGTGATATAATCAAATAACAATTTAATCATCGGGAAGGAACAACTTCTTCCAAAATATTTTTAAGAACTTTAAATCTCTGTCATTTCAATTGACAACTTAATATTTCAGGCCAGTAATCAGGCAAAATCATAGCAACTACGCAGTAAATATCATGTGCAAGAAATGCCGAGGGCCGAACGACGCGGACCAACAATAATAAACTGTGCACTGCCGAAGGGTCGAACGGTTCGAACCATAGATGCATCTATCTGCCCTGCTCTCGAATCGATCATCCGACACGGTTATACATACAATAATAAGGCGAGCCTGCTCGCGAATCATACCTACGACTCAGGTGCTCACATGTACACATATCCACATAATAAATCCTTATTTTTATCAAGAAACAGTTTTTCTTAGGAAATTGGTAAAAATCCTTCTTAAAGGGACATGAAATATAGTTTTTAAATCTTTGTTTTGAAACTCATTTGTCAAATTTAATGATATTCCATAATACAACCCTACCAGGTACACAATTATCCACAGAGGAGTCAATTCTCTTTCTAGATGATTAGGAAAAAGGACTCTATCCTTCCCTAGATGTTTAATTACGATTTCGATTATATTAGTAGTTTAATATTACAGGCAGGATCACCAAGTACAACACACAAGGCATGCTAGTGGGTCCTAGACTACCCGGACAAGGCATAATAGTAGCTACGCACAGACTCCCGTCACCTCGTGCATACGTAGCCCCCGAAGATAATAGCATATACTTAATTAATTCACCTAGGGGGACAATTCCCCCTCACAAAGTTAGAAAAGAGACTTACCTTGCTCCGAGATTCCATAACCGGCCTCTAAGCCCTTCCGATGACTCCAAACGGACGCACAACGCCCTAAAACTATTTAAACAACGACAAACCAATAAAAATATACTCTAATATTTGCAAAAAATTCCAAATTATATAATTCACAACCCCGCTTAGTGAAATGACCAAAATGCCCTCGGGCCCACGCGCCCGGAATCCAAAATTTCTCGAAGATATATTCTACCCATAGCCTTACTAACTCAAATATACAATTTACTCAAATATTCATGCTCAATTCGTGGCTAAAAATCCAAATTTCCATTTTCTAGGTTTCTTCAATATTTCCCAAATTCCTACCAATTTCCATGCCTAATCCATGCATATAATCTTGTATTTAACTTAGAAGCATGAAGGAGTTACTTACCTTGATATTGCATGAAGAAATCCTCTCTTTGAAGCCTCTCAAAATCGCCTAAGCCCAAGAAGAAATGAAGAAAATGAACCAAAATCCTTATTTTAAAACATTCTGCCCAGGCCGATTTTCACACCTGCGGTCCTACCTCCGCACCTGCGTTACCGCAGGTGCGACCAATCTCCCGCACCTGCGGCTTCCTTAACTCCAGCCCAAAATCGAACATGCGCCCCATTGTCCGTACCTGCGGCTTCGCAGGTGCGAAAATTCCATCTCACCTGCGATCCCAGCCAAGCCTGCCCACTCTCGCACCTGCGGCCCCGCACCTGCGGCCAAATCCTCGCAGGTGCGGATCACACCAGATGACAGCATATCCAGCCTCCTTCAAACTCTCAACTTGATCCGTTAACTTCCCGGAATCCACCCGAGGCCCCCGGGACCCCGTCCAATTATCCCAACCTGTTCCAAAACATGATGTGGACTTGCTCGAGGCCTCAAATCACATCAAACAACATCGAAACCACGAATCGCACCCAAATCCCAACTTTATGAACTTAGAAATTTCCATCTTCTACATCCGATGCCGAAACCTATCAAATCACGTCCGATTGACCTCAAAATTTGCGCACAAGTCATATTCAACATTAAGGACCTGTTCCAACTTTCGAAATCGCATTTCGACCTTGATATCAACACTTCCACTTCCGGTCGGATTTCTCAAAAACCTTAAAATATCTATCTTTAGCCAAATGACTTCAAAATGACCTACTGACTTCCACAATATGCATCGAAACACTCCCGCGTTATCCAAAACCCGATCCGGACATACGCCCAAGTCCGAAATCATCATACGAACCTGCTGGAACCTTCAAATCCTGATTCGGAGGTCGTTTACTCAAAATTCCAATCTTTGTTGATTCTTCCAACTTAAGGCTTCTGAAATGAGAATTTTCTTTCCAAATCAACTCTAAACTTCCCGAAATTCAATTCCGATCACGCCCACGGGTCATAATACCTGAAATGGAGCTGCTCACCACCTCAAACCGCTGAACGACACCAAGAATTCAAATCGACCGATCGGGTCGTTACATTCTCCCCCACTTAAACAGACGTTCGTCCTCGAACGTGCCAAGAACTGCGCTGGAGTTATCTGAAATCATTGTTTAACACCCCGAGCACCTGCCCGTGCTGCCACAACCCAGTTGAGTACATTAGCTTGATCAAATCTGAAGATTTCTTCTCTTATCCATATAATAAGCTCAGAACCTAGTTCGAACACTTGAAATGCTCTGCCAGGCCTAGTTCCAACATATAAACACCGTATCAATTACCACACAATATACCAGATCATGACTGCATACCTTTGCTGAATCAGCACCATGCACCGCATAACTCATTATCTGACCACAATGACACTCCTTGAACCTTAATAGCAAAAATTTCATGAACCTGGTGCTCCTGATGCACCTCATAACACATATGCATACATCCTGCTATAATGCCGACGATACCACCACAACGGAGAAAATGTACAGAAATTCATACCCAACCACAGAGTTAACAAATCCTTGAATACCTCATCTTGACTAGAATCAGCACTTCATTACGAACCTGAATAATGGTATTTGTTCTTTAATATACACTTCACATAACCTTATCGCACTAATCCATGATCCGAAAATCTTGTCTCACCCAGTATGAACTACCCAGACAACAAATCACCCCAATCATGACCACAACCTCATATGATACCACATTGCTCCAATAGGCCCTAACTCGAACATGATAAATAAGAAATGACTCAGGAAGGAACTATTCAACTCACGCAACTAATATGAACTTTTCTCAAAAAATAGGAAGTAAAACATAAGAAAATAAATAAATATATATTAACCCTTCTCATCATCATGCTGGTTGCGGCGTGCAACCCGATCCGAATAACATACCCGTGGCGACGTGCCACCCCATCCACTCATAAAATTTACATAAGGAAATATACATGGAGCTGAATCGCTCACTATTACACTAATTGTTGAACATCAATCATAAGCACGCTAAATGCATAATACCATCCCGGGGAGATTGATAAAGCCGCATGCTACAAAACTCAAGCACGAATGATGTGTGATATATATATATATATACACACACACACACACACATACACTCTGGACCTCAAGAGCTATCCTGCTCGCATGACATCCTCACTACGCGGGACCTCAATACATAGGAAATTATCAAGCCGTTTCACAACTCACAGGGCACAATCATAATAACACATGAATTTGACGAAGACGGAGCAACATCTGTTGTTCTAATACCTCTCCATGAAAAACGCTCTACTGAAATACATATGCCTGGCTCATACGGAACCCATAATCATATTTAAATCCATCCATAACATTGAGTCTACCTTGCTCGCACCAACTAAGCTAACAGCTTCTACCTGGGTCCTTATTAACCCACTTCCTCTCATAATATGCAAGAACAACCATCATAGCCGGGACAAACACCCCACAATCCACAACAAAATGAACTGAACGCCTTTTAGGCATAACTTCTCAAATAAACAATATAGCACTCCTTTATACTCAGTCCAAATCTTCAATCCATCAAGTGACTACATGTCACTAGGGGTGTGCATTCGATTTATTGGTTCGATTTTGACCCTTATCGATAATTACTTATCGATTATCGATTTGTACATATGCTTATCG
>MDKI01283232.1:0-63207 GCA_005239505.1 Nicotiana paniculata
TGGAAAAACTCCCTTACTACCCCTTCATTAATCCGGGGGGTGGAGGAAAAAGGAGGTGTGACACTCATTACTGTTCATTTTAAGAATGACAGCCTAATCTCACCTCATACTTTGTGACTTTGTCCATCCATTGTTTATTCACCTCAATATTCATTTACAATATAACACTGATAACATGAAACTTCTTATGTAATACCTTGCCATTAGGGCTGACATTGCATCGGGGAATATTTGAAGTGATTTTCCTTATCCACTTAGCCGATAATGTAATTCAATAATCGTATCTTATAGCATCCTAATGCAATTCACTTATGTGGGTATTTTAATCCCCTACAATTCGTGAAATCCTCTTCAAGTCATTACTCAATCGAATGCCCAAACTTCATTCTTTATCCATCACAATTACACCCTCATTCTACTACCAGGGCAACATTCCATTTCTTTTAAATGTCATTAGTCTTAGACTTCTTTGAGTTCATTCAGGCTATACTGATCTTTGTATAACTTAGAGAAACCATTAACTCTTCTTGTTTTCATGGTCTTAATTGTGAGGACTTATCCATTCTCGTAACCTTCTTTTTTGCCCTTTCTTATCCTTATTCCTGGCTTCCTAAAATCTTGTCTCTTTTCATATTTTAGTTTTCCTCTTATACATATCCATTTATACTACTCGCAACCTCCTTTCAACTTGCTTGCACCATAGATTTCCTTACGTTATTTCTGGAACATCGAGTGAGACATCGTACTGTCTCAAACTTTTCTTTACTCTTTTAATTTAGACCTCTCGATACCTAGAAGCCATATGCTGGAAAATATGCCACTAACGATGCTGCTATCATTCTTGGATACCGAATCCCAGTACTTCTAGCCTTTTGTCCGAAGTATAGACAATTCACAACCTTCTACATTTGAGTATCTCGTACGTTTTTCACCTTTACCTTACTTTCCTTAAAAATCTTACATCACATCTTTTATATCTTTCATGACCTCCCTTCCACATAGGTATAATTCATATCCGCAACTTGAAGTTCTTATTATAATAGTTGCACCTTTGGTGCACACACAATCTGGTGGGAGCTTCATACTGACTTCTTATAAGGCTAGCACTCTTATAACTAGATTTATCGTAGAGCCGTTATAAAATTTGGCTACTTTACTATCTTTCTTGTGCCTTTGATACTAAGAGTGATTCTGCAATGTTCTCCATCAGGATGTCTATAATTTTTTTTGGGTCCAATAATCAGACTCCTGATTTACTTTGTTGATGTAACATTTTAGTTTCCTCTTCCTACTAATCAACCTTTGTGTAGGCTTAAGCTATCTTCCAATCTGCGGCTCATGGTATTAGTTATTACTTTATCCCTTCATGGACGCTATGGAATATCCAGGATATATTCTTCTAACAATTCAATCCTTTGTCTATGACCTGGACTTAATTCTTTCTTTAAATTTATACCCGAGTCTTCTAAGGCTGTATGATTGTCAACATATATGTATACTCCAAAATCGCAAGCGCGTTTATAACGTAACTAACTCTGGATCATTGACCGAATAATTCTTTTCTTTCTTTCTCAACTTTCTTTATACGTAAGTTATATAATTTCCTGATCTTTCTGCCCCCTCGTTGCGTGCATACTTAGCTTATATTCATTCCCACGCATGCCGGAATTTTTGTGTAACTCATATGATCTCGAATATTACTTTTGACCTTACTTCCCGTTCATTAACCACGGTAGCTTGCACTTTCCTATAGAGTGTATACAATGTTATAGTAAGACTGCTTTTACATGACCATTTTTCCTTCGAGTTACCATGTTAGGTTGAAGCTTTCTTCCTTATTTCCTCAGCTAGTCTTTCTTTGTATTACTTAGGGAGGATCCTCTGACTCTTGTAAAGATTTCATCTTATTATGGACCTTTTGATATCCTTCCTTGCCTATAAATATTCGTAGTTACTTATCTTCGTGCCCTTGTGCTTGTAGGGTTTTGTCTGCACTAATGTTTTGATTGTCTTACCAGTGGCACTATCTTTTATTCCCGTAGTATTCATACGGTACCCTTAACTACCTCGACTCCTATCCGAAAATTTCCCAAGGGTCCTGATGCCATATCTGCGAGACCGAATTCTCCATGTTGGGATTTCTTATGTTTATCTTGCATGATCTATTGTTCTGTCTGTAACTTATTTTCTAGTCATGACTAGGATCTTCCTGAATCAACTACTAACTACTCGTTAGCCCATTCCCATATCCATATTCCGCGTGATCTCTTTTGGGTTACATCCTTTGTCTAACTTACATCTTGCACTGGCTCTTTTTCTATCAATAACCTTCCGGGCAGGAACCCTTACTTCCTCTCCTTGACATCGTGCTTGCGCAATATTCTTGAATCGTAGCGTATCTGTAAGATTTGGATAAGTTCCATCTCATTACTCTTTCATTTATCGCATTCTTCCTTTACCATTCCATAGTCACTAGAACCACTTAATTCTGGCTTAATGCCACATTACCCCATATTCTCCCCTTTAGGGATGTACTAAAAATTGAAGCCACGAGGATCTACATATATATATTTTACCTCTTCATCTTTGGCGTCCTTTCACATCATGAATGACCCTTAATCACCTTGCGATAATCCTTCTGTACCAAGGATAACAAAATTCCTTATTCACGAGGGTGACACTTAGTATAACTAGCACATATAGTCCCTTAAGCTTAACTTTGCTCATATTTCTTGCTTTAGGGAAGCGTCTTCCTGAATGACCTTTACAGATTATTCTTCTGTTGTCCATTCTATTATTTCGGAACGCAATCATTGAAATTCTCATTATGCCGACTATTATCAAATCACTCGGTCCCTAATTCATGCTTAGTTTATCTTGTTCACCAGCACATACTGATTTCCATCACTCTTGGGTCTAACGTTTCCTTCTGGTAATCGCGTTGGAGTCACAAACTTATTTCTCTAAATGAGGATATAACTTTATGGCCTATACTCTTTTGTTTTCTTAAGGCCCATCACCTTTCGTCTCTTCTTTCATTTCACTATAGATTCTGTAACACTCTACCGTTTTCATCCATGTATCACACCTTATTCATAATGCTTCTTTATCTCTCTTCCCATTTCTCTGCTAATATTTCTACATATCCCTTTTCTTGTGAAAACTTCAATACGACATACTTTCGCTTTTAGCTTTCCTTTGCTCCATCTAGTGGCTCTTCAAGTTGCTTAACATTCTCGCTTTACTAGGGACACGAGCCACACTAAGGTAATACTTATCCCTTCAAGGCTTATAGTACATGTCTTTGTAGTAAACGTATCTGGCTGCATTATTTTAGAGTGCGCCATCTCGGTTTCTCATAAAGAGATCTATTAGCACATTTGCAATATCCTTCGGAAATGTCAACTGACGCGATCAATTCATCCATCATATCTTTTTATACTACTTTTTTTAACCCCCATAGGGCATATCTGGAAAGGGTACGACCAATTGTATATACCTCTGTTACTATTGAATATAACTCAAAAAGCTTATGTTTCTCTGCCTTAATTATAAATGTTGTTAACCTTCATTAACTGGGTACCTCATACCCTTTTTCACCTTGCTCCTTTTACTTACTGAAACTTGTACTTACCTTCTTAATATCGCATTGTCCTTTACCATAAAGATGGATATGTGTTCTTGCCTGAAGGATTCTTATCAAGAATCTTACACCTTTTAGTACACCCATGATCTGTTAAAAACCTCACATTTACTTATCGTAGGCATCATACAAATATTCAATTCCTCTGACTCAGCTTTTTCTCAACTATCTCTCGTTCCAACCTCCTTTCCGGATATAGGTATTGTCTTATTATGAATAGAATAGAATTTCAAAATTTGAATTCTTATAAGTGAGCTCTACCACACGATCTAGAGTAAGAAGAAAGAGTGACAATCCTAAATGCTCTGTAGCCTCCTGCATATAAGTGTGGTGCACGACACACCTATAAACAAGAATCTACTAGACACGGCTTGTAGACCCCCTAGGACAAAACTGCTCTGATACCACTTTTATTACGACCCAAACTGATGGGCCACGATGAGCTCCCGGTACCTTACTCAACCAACTACCAACATAACGTATCTTTCTTATTACATCATCGAATACTCGTGACATACGGGCCTAATGGGCCAACATAATTATTTATAAACTCTAAACATAGGCCGGCAAGGACATACAAGTATTAGTATACATGACATCTGTCTACAAGCCTCTAAGGGTATATAAGTATCATAAAGGTCAGGACTGAGCCCCGCCATACCAATCAATACATGTCCTAATTATACTGATCAAATAAGCAACTCTGGAGCAAATGGAGCGCACCCACATCTTCCGCTGAGCTGATAGCCTACTTGAAGGGCTCTCGACCTGTCTATCAGGACCTACGGGGATGAAACGCAGCGACCCCAGGAAAAAGGGACGTCAGTACGAATAATGTACCGAGTATGTAAGGCACATAAATAAATACATATGAGACATGGATGACATATAGAGTACATGACTCAACCTGTAAGTCTGAATAACTTTGTAAATCATAAATTAATTTTAGCGTCATGCATATGTGTATGAATGTCATGTCGTGCATAGGTACATGTTTCATAACATCATCAGCCTCTGAGGGCATCCCATCATATCATATCGGTCACTGTGGGCAAAATCATCATCGTATACCAACTGATCAGGTGGTGGTGCGTATATAACACCATAATCTTTCCCATATCCCATATACATATATACGCATACATATATACGCGTATATAAAGCTGTTTGAATATACATACATATATATGCGTATATAACGCCATTTGAACCATATTTCAGTCATTGTGGGCAACATCATCATCATATACCAGCTGATCAGGTGGTGGTGCGTATATAACGCCGTAAGCTTTTCCCATATCCCATATACATATATTTACATATATACGCGTATATAACGCCATCTGGTCATGGGTCAATGCACATGTATGAAATGCATGAAATGCATAAGAAATACATTAATAAGATTTTCTCGGAATGCCATAAAAATCAATATATATTTCGGATAAACTTTATCAAATATGTATTATTCTGGGACCCATGAACATAAAATAATAATAATTCTTATGGGGAATCAAGAATATAGACATCCCTAGTATTTCTATGAATAGAGTAATTTATAGAAACTGTGTATTCGCTCGTTTCTTCAGTATAATTTGGATCATGCCAAAAGAAAGAAGGGATAGCCTTAACATAACTGGAGTAAGAAAAAATCCGTATGACATTCTTGAGAAGAATTGTACCGTACTTTCTTAAAATTGTAAAAATAATTGGTGCTAATTTCCAATCCACCCCCATATGGAGGTTACTCTGAATCTTTCTAACCTTTATGTAGGCTACTGTTGATCTCTTACCAAACCTTGTACCCAAAAAGGAAGTCTTTCTTTACACCAAAAAAATATAAATGAACTTTTTACATCTCTTGAACTCTTCAGTCTTCAAAATGAATCATCCTCGTATTTCGCTCATTCCAGATCGTTCAGAACAACATAACAAGCCATATTGTCAAATTTACTAACACCATCTTGGGAGTACCCAATGACTGTCCAATAGAGAACACACCACCGCCTAAAGAATGATTTTTTTTTTGCCACCCAAAACCTCAATGTGACACATATAATAAATGACTAATGAGTCATCTTAAATTAAAAGGCGACTGCCACGTGGAGGTGGGGTGGGAAATATTAATTTTTATCCACTTATTAAGTAATTAAGTAGTTTTTCGTTATCTGGTAATTAACTAATTATCCGCTTAATTAAGAATTATCTCAAATTACTTAAAATTCTATTTATTTTTAATACACTTTGTACACCTACTATCATGGTCATGTGGTACCTTGTATGGTACTAGTCCATAAATATCGGGTATTAACGCTCGACCTGCATTTTATCCCAACATGCCAAACTTGGACGAAAATTCATTTTTTTTTTTCGATTTGCTTACCCTCTCACATTCACAAATTTACTTATCCCTTGTTTGAAATAGCATAATCTTTATAATATCCAAATAATCTTTTCCTTGGTCTGATGTCAATTACCTTACGACAAATTCAACGTACAATACCACAGGGTCCAACATCGTTGTAATTTAATACTGCGAAGCGTAACATCATTGTAATATAAAATTGCGGGACGTAATATCGACGTAATATTCCGGAGCGTAACAGTTTTTATTACATTGATAACATTAAAAATATAGTTTTCACTTGTTCAAAGTTCATTATTTGTTTTTATTTATTTTAATTAGTTTAGAATCAAATACTTCTAGTTTTAATTCTTGTATAGATAGGTAGGATAGTCTAATTTTAATAGTTAATCACAAGTCCCCGTGGGTTCGACATCCGACTTTTAATCATTTTATTACTTGACGACAGCGTATACTTGCGTGCAATTGGCCGAAACAAGTTTTTGGCGCCGTTGTCGGAGACCCGGAAATAGCTATTTTTCTATATTAGACATTTATTTTTCTATCTATTCTTTTTTTTCGTTTTAGTTTAGTTAGTATTTAGGTGATCCGTGTCCGAGGGCCGAAGCACACAAAAATCTTAGAATCAAGTGGAATTCTTGTTTTATGACCGTAAAAGGCCAAAAATGAGGAGCAGTCATTGTATGGCGGTGACTATGATTTCTTAGATCGTTTTTGATGGCCATCGGGATGGTTGTCCTAATTCTTTTCATCCTTATCTGAGCCCTTATTATGATCTTGCTAATAGTGTTTGTGAGTTTGATAGGGGCAATGAAGTGCAGGATATGCAAAGTGATGTATATATTAGGGATATTCTAAGGAAAGTAGCGGAGCAACAGGATGAACTCAAAAAATATATGAAAAGAATAAGGGCAGCAATCACAAGAATGAAGGCCAATATAGAAGAATTGAATGAAGAGAGAGAGTACCAGCAAGAGGAAAATTTTGAAAAAGAGGAGATTCTAAGTCAAACTTAGCTGGTGGAAAAAGCTGAAAAGTTACAAATATAATAGGCACAACGTGAGGAAAGTACAAATGAGATGAAATACTTTATAGAAGGAATAGCTGAACTGGGACAAGCGGATGGTAAATTTAGCACTATTATTCATGACTTAGAAGTTTAATTGAATGCAAATATTGTTCCGGCTAACGCCAAACAGAATAGCTCTGAGTTGCGTGAAGCTGAAAATTAGCTTATATGCCAAATTGAGGAGCTAAAAGTGGAGAGGCAATCATTCGAACATATTTTTGTTGGTGATGTCCATGTTGAGAAAAGTACATTAGAGCCATGTGAGGAAACAAATAATGTTATATTTGAATACTCTTGTGCATGTAAGTATGAGGATGTAAAGATTAATACATTTCTTGAGTTAGGCCATATTGATACTCATTCCATACATTTTTCAACATTGTCTTCGGATGAGGACATGAAAATCGAGTAATCTGAGCCTTTGGAGGAGCAATGGACGAGGAACGAGGTGCTTACATTCTAGAATTCGTCGTGCCAGAGAGACAAAATTAGATACCTCATCTAAAAGTCAAGAAGTGTAGAATGCAAAATTGGTTACTTGACCAAATGACATTTGCCCCACAACCCCGCGAGCAAGCAAAAAGCTTGAAGCCAAATTGGGGGCTCAATTCATAAGTTCGAGGTGGAGGCACAAAGTGGTTCAAGTCGTGTCGCGACGTTAAATTAGGCGCTTGTTGGGAGGCAACCCATCTCTGTTTCTTTCTTCTTTTTTTATTTATTTTTGTTTATTTTATTTTTCTATCTTTGTAGTGTTGTTTTTGTTTTGTAGGATTATGAGCATAGAAGAAAAGCCACTGGAAGTGTCAAAATATGAGCCATATGCTTGAAACTAGTGTGAGGTACCCGTACAAAGGACATTACCTGGAAGAAGTCTGAGTATCCCGTGAGCTGCTAATTCTTCGGCATGTGGCCTACCAGGGAGTTTCTTTTACCCTCTTGTTATTTACAATGTGCATTGAGGATACTGAAAAATTTTAAGTGTGAGTGAGGAGATTGTCCGGGTGTCTTTTTGTGTTATCCTAGCTTAATTGTAGCATTCTTTCTTAGTGTAGTGATTTTTGCAAATAAAAATTTTAAAAAATCGAAAATGGTAGAAAAATAGGACTTTTCCGGATGATGGATCTCCTAGACAGTTTTTTTGAGGGATTAAAGTCTTAACAAAAAAATCCAAAAGTATGTCTTTTTGTTTTTTATGTAGTAATAATCCCCCGCAATTTTCTTTGTGCCTCGGTTCTTTTCCTTAGGATGTAGTTGGAACCGGGTAGTAGTTTTTCCTTTTATTTTTTTTATTTTTATAGTAGATAAGAATTTAGGGAATAAAACACTTTTATTGTGAAATGAGCGCTAAAAGCAGTAATAAAGAACTAAGTGTGGGGTGATTTTTGAGTGAAACAAATGAAATAAAGAAAGGTGCACTTGTTTTGTAAAATAATATACCACTAGCGGAAATTGAAAAATGATAGTTGGAAAAAAAAGAGAAAAATCTAGAAAATGAAGGAAAAATATAGATGAATGAATTGTTGTCTTGTTCTTGCTAGTGGATATGAATTAAAGTAGTGCTTCAAGGAGAAGGGAACGTTTTTGGGGGTAATATTGTTTTTGAAATTGAAGTGGATTGAAGAATTTGTGCTTAAGTTATTTGATGAGGTGTTAAAGTGCCTAGGAGGGTTAGCCATTATTCCTATAATAAATCATACCCGTCCAATAGCCCACATTACAACCATGAAAGATTCCTAATTGATTTTAGAACGAGCGTGCTTACATTAGTAGAGATTTACATCAAGGGCAAGCCTATGGTACCAATTGCATGCATGTGACTTCTTTGTGAGAGTGACCGATTTTCTTTTATGTATGTGAGTCTGATGCGAGGCTAGAATTCCTGGTTTAATTGGTATATGCCCTACATTTTATGTGCGTTAATGATAAAAATACACTTTTTATATGAATAATAGAGTCTATTTCATGTGTAGGTGAATTGGAGATGGAAACCGAGCTAAATGGATGCAAATACATCGAAAATACGCTCAAGAGGTGAGGAGGAGTGCACTGGGCTATAGCTGGGCGCCAGAGCCCAAACACCTGGCCATGCCTGGCGTTATCCAGGTGTTAAGGCCCATACCACACGAAAATCTAGAAATCGTACGAAATTCAAGTTATATGGTCGTAGAATGCCAAAAATTAGGAATGGCCATGGCGGGGCAGTGGCTATGGTTCCTTATGTCATTTGGATGTCCCGAGAAACATTTAGGTGATCCGTGTTTGAGGACCGATGCACACAACAATCTGAGAATCAAGTGGAATTCTTGTTTTATGGCAGTAAAATGCCAAAAATGAGGTGAGGTCATTGTATGGTGGTGATTATGGTTGCTTAGGTCGTTTTTGATGGCCATCGGGATGGTTGTCCTAATTCTTTTCATCCTTCTCTGAGCACTTATTATGATCTTGGGAATAGTGTTTGTGAGTTTGATAGGGGAAATGAAGTGCAGGATATGGAAAAAGATGCATATATTAGGGATATTCTAAGGAAAGTAGAAGAGCAACAGGATGAACTCAAAAAATATATGAAAAGAATGAGGGCAGAAATCCCAAGAATGAAGGCCAATATAGAAGAATTGAATGAAGAGAGAAAGTACCAGCAAGAGGAAAATTTTGAAAAAGAGGAGATTCTGAGTCAAACTTGGCTAGTGGAACAAGATGAAAAGTTAGAAATATATGAGGCTCAACGTGAGGAAATTACAAATGAGATGAGATACTTTATAGAAGGAAGAGCTGAACTGGGAAAAGCGATCGGTAAATTTAGCACTACTATTCACGACTTAGAAGCTTAATTGAATGCAAATGTTGTTGCGTCTAACGCCAAACAAAATAATTATGAGTTTTGTAAAGCTGAAAATGAGCTTATACACCAAATTGAGGAGCTAAAAGTGGAGAGGCAATCATTCGAGCATATTTTTGTTGGTGATGTCCATGTTGAGAAAAGTACATTAGAGCCATGTAAGGAAACAAATAATGTTATATTTGAATACTCTTGTGCATGTAAGTATGAGGATGTAAAGAGTAATACACTTCTAGAGTTAGGCCATATTGATACTCATTTCATACATTTTTCAACATTGTGTTTGGATGAGGACATGGAAATCGAGTAATCTGAGCCTTTGAAGGAGCCAATGAACGAGAAACGAGGTGCTTACATTCTTGAATTCGTCGTGCCAAACAGACAAAATTAGATACCTCATCTAAAAGTCAAGAAGGTGTAGAATGCAAATTGGTTACTTGACCATATTACATTTTCCCCACCACCCCGCGAGCAAGCAAAAAGCTTGAAGCCAAATTGGGGGCTCAATTCATAAGTTCGAGGTGGAGGCACAAAGTGGTTCAAGTCGTGTCGCGACGTTAAATTAGGAGCTTATTGGGAGGCAACACATCTCTGTTTCTTTCTTCTTTTTTTATTTATTTTTGTTTATTTTATTTTTCTATCTTCGTAGTGTTGTTTTTGTTTTGTAGGGTTAAGAGCATAGAAGAAAATCCACCGGAAGTGTGAAAATATGAGCCATATGCTTGGAACTAGTGTGAGGTACCCGCACAAAGGACATTACCTGGGAGAAGTCTGAGATATCCCGTGAGCTGCTAATTCTTCGGCATGTGGCCTACCAGAGAGTTTCTTTTACCCTCTTGTTATTTACAATATGCATTAATGATATTGAACAATTTTAAGTGTAGGGTGCGGAGATTGTCGGGGTGACTTTCTATGTTATCCTAGCTTAATGGTGAGGTTTTTGTGTAATCCATGTTTTTGTGATTGAGTCCAGAACTTGCTCTGTGTGTGCGTTGAACGAAATTTTAGGTGATACTCGGCTTGAAAAATAATTTTAGGCTTTCTTTGATTTTTTTTGTTCTTATTTCTCACCATAAAAAACAATTATCCCTAGTTACCCCTTTTGAGCCTATAGACTTTTATTCGGCACCCACATTACGAGCCTATACCCTTTTATTCTTAATTGAAACTTTTGATCCTTTTACCGATTAAAACACTTTTTATTGTGAAATGAACGCTAAAAGAAATAATAAAGGACTAAGTCTGGGGTGGATTTTGAGTGAAACAAATGAAATAAAGAAAGATGCACTTGTTTTGTAAAATAATGAACCACTAGCGGAAATTGAAAAACGATAGTTGGAAAGAAAAGAGAAAAATCTGGAAAATGAAGGAAAAATATAGATGAATAAATTGCTGTCTTGTTCTTTCTAGTGGATATGAATTAAAGTAGTTCTTAAATAATAAGGAAATGTTTTTGGGGGTAATATTGTTTGTGAAATTGAAGTGGATTGAAGAATTTGCGCTTAAGTTATTTGGTGAGGTGTTAAAGTGCCTAGGAGGGTTAGCCACTATTCCTATAATATATACTACTCATCCAGTAGCACACATTACAACCATAAAAGATTCCTAATTGATTTTAGAACGAGCGAGCATACATTAGTAGAGATTTACATCAAGGGCAAGCCTATGGTACCAATTGCATGCATGTGACTTCTTTGTGAGAGTGAGCGATTTTCTTTGATATATGTGAGTCATTAAAATATATTTGATAATAAGATTTGAATGCGTGGATTGAACTTGGTATCTTGATCTTTTTGTGAGGGCACATGGTTTCATGAGGGATAGGTAAATCTGTTAGACTTCTCTACGACGTTGGGTGTTCAAGCCATGAGTGCATTTTGACATTGAGTCTTTTTGAGGTTACGATTATTTTGAGCATGTTGTCTTTGTTTGAATACTTTTAAAGAATGAAATAAGTAAATGGAAGTGTATGTGATTTCATTTGGTGTTGGTAGCATGCGGAAGGCGTAGGCTATAACACACAAAAATCCAGGAATCGCACGAAATTCCAGTTTTATGATCGTAAAACACCAAAAATGAGGAACGCTCATGGTGGGGCAGTGATTATGGTTCCTTAGGTCAAATTTTATGTCCTGAAAAAATAGTAGGTCATCTGGGTTAGGGGGATAGGGCACATGCAGAAGACATGGCCTATAACACACGAAAATCTGGGAATAGGGCATAATTTCAGGTTTATGGTCGTAAAATGCCAAAAAACAAGGAAATAACATGGAGGGGTGGTGATTATGGTTTCATAGATCATCTTTAATGGTCAAAAAATTTTAGGAGATCCTACTCCGGTGGCCTGGGCCCATGCAGAAGGAGTGGTCTATAGCACAGTAAATCTGGGAATCATGCAGAATTCCAGTTTTACGGGCATAAAACACCAAAAATTAGGAAAGATCATGGTGGTGAGGTAACTATGGTTCCTTAGGTCTTATTTGATGGACCTGAAAAATTTTAGGCGATCCAGGTCTGAGACCCTGGCCCATGCGGATGGCGAGGGCTGAAGCACACGAAAATCAAAGAATCATGAGAATTCCAGTTTTATGGCCGTAAAACGCCGAAAAATGAGGAACGAACATGGTTGGGAGGTTACTATGGTTCCTTCGATCGTATTTGAAGTTCCGAAAAAATAATTTAAAAGATTCGGGCGAAATCTAGAAATCGGGCCCATGCAGAAGGTGTCAGCTATAGCACACAAAAATCTGGAAATCGGGCAAAATTTCGGTTTTATGGCCGTAAAACACAAAACATATGAGGTACGATCATGGAAGGGTGCTCACTATGGTTCCTTAGGTCAATTTTAAGGGCCCAAAATATTTTTAGGAAATCGAGGTCTGGGCGCTGGTGCCAATGCAGAAAGCGTGGTCTATACCACACGAAAATCTAGAAATCGTGCGAAATTCAAGTTATATGGTCGTAGAATGCCAAAAATAAGGAAGGTCATGGCGGGGAAGTTACTATGGTTCCTTATGTCATTTGGATGTCCCGAAAAACATTTAGGTGATCCGTGTCCGAGGACCGAAGCACACAACAATCTGAGAATCAAGTGGAATTCTTGTTTTATGGCCGTAAAATGCCAAAAACGAGGTGCGGTCATTGTATGGCGGTGACTATGGTTTCTTAGGTCGTTTTTGATGGCCATCGGGATGGTTGTCCTAATTGTTTTCATCCTTCTCTGAGCCCTTATTATGATCTTGCTAATAGTGTTTGTGAGTTTGATAGGGGCAATGAAGTGCAGGATATGGAACACGATGCATATATTAGGGATATTCTAAGGAAAGTAGTAGAGCAACAAGATGAACTCAAGAAAATATATGAAAAGAATAGGGGCAGCAATCACAAAAATGAAGGCCAATATAGATGAATTGAATGAAGAGAGCGAGTACCAGCAAGAGGAAAATTTTGAAAAAGAGGAGATTCTGAGTCAAACTTGGCTGGTGGAACAAGATGAAAAGTTAGAAATATATGAAGCTCAACGTGAGGAAATTACAAATGAGATGAGATGCTTTATAGAAGGTACAGTTGAACTGGGACAAGCGATCAGTAAATTTAGCACTACTATTCATGACTTAGAAGCTTAATTGAATGCAAATGTTGGTGCGTCTAACGCCAAAAAAATAGCTATGAGTTTTGTGAAGCTGAAAATGAGCTTATACGCCAAATTGTGGAGCTAAAAGTGGAGAGGCAATCATTCGAGAATATTTTTGTTGGTGATGTCCATGTTGAGAAAAGTACATTAGAGCCATGTGAGGAAACAAATAATGTTATATTTGAAGACTCTTGTGCATGTAAGTATGAGACGTAAAGAGTAATACAATTCTAGAGTTAGGCCGTATTTATACTCATTCCATATATTTTTCAACATTGTGTTTGGATGAGGACATGGAAATCGAGTCATCTGAGCCTTTGGAGGAGCCAATGGACGAGGAACGAGGTACTTACATTCTTGAATTCGTCGTGCCAGAGAGGCAAAATTACATACCTCATCTAAAAGTCAAGAAGTGTAGAATGCAAAATTGGTTACTTGGCCGAATTTCATTTGCCCCACCACCCCGCGAGCAAGCAAAAAGCTTGAAGCCAAATTGAGGGCTCAATCCATAAGTTCTAGGTGGAGGCACAAAGTGGTTCAAGTCATGCCGCGACGTTAAATCAAGCGCTTGTTGGGAGGCAGCCCATCTTTGTTTCTTTCTTCTTTTTTTTATTTATTTTTGTTTATTTTATTTTTCTATCTTCGTAGTGTTGTTTTTGTTTTATAGGATTATGAGCGTAGAAGAAAAGCCACCAAAAGTGTGAAAATATGAGCCATATGCTTGGATCTAGTGTGAGGTACCCGCACAAAGGATATTACTTGGGAGAAGTCTGAGTATCCCATGAGCTACTAATTCTTCGGCATGTGGCCTACCAAGGAGTTTCTTTTACTTTCTTGTTATTTACAATGTTCATTGAGGACATTGAACAATTTTAAGTGTGGGGTGAGGAGATTGTCCGGGTAACTTTCTGTGTTATCCTAGCTTAATTGTAGTATTCTTTATTAGTGTAGTGATTTTTGTAAAAAAAAAAAATTTAAAAATCAAAAATGGTATAAAGTTGGACTTTTCCGGATGATGGATATCCTAGACAGTTTTCTGTAGGGATTAAATTCTAAACAAAAAAATCCAGAAGTATGACTTTTTGTTTTTTAGGTAGTAATAATCTCCCGTGGTTTTCTTTGTGCCTCGGTTCTTTTCCATGAGATGTAGTTTCAACCGGGTAGTAGTTTTTCCTTTTATTTTTTTATTTCTATAGTAGATTAGAATTTAGTGAATAAATGGAGGAAGAAATTTAAAGATTTCTAGGCGCCTTGACTTGTTTGATAGTAGCATATTTAGGCTTAGGCACGTGTCGTATCTTCCCTATGTTTTTGCAATTGAGACTAGAACTTGCTCGGTATGTGAGTTGAAACGAAATTTTTAGGTGACACTCGGTTTAAAATTAGGCTTTCTTTGATTTATTTTGCTCATATTTCTCACCATAAAAAAAAATTATCCCTAGTTACCCCTTTTGAGCCTATAGACTTTTATTTGGTGCTCACATTACGAGCCTATACCCTTTTGTTCTTAATTGAAACTTTTGATCCTTTTACCTATTAAAACACTTTATTGTGAAATGAGCGCTAAAATAAGTAATAAAGGACTAAGTGTGGGGTGGCTTTTGAGTGAAACAAATGAAAGAAAGAAAGGTGCACTTATTTTGTAAAATAATACACCACTAGCGGAAATTGAAAATCAATAGTTGGAAAAAAAAAGAGAAAAATGTGGAAAATGAAAGAAAAAATATAGATGAATAAATTGTTATCTTGTTCTTGCTAGTGGATATGATTTAAATTAGTGCTTAAAGAAGGAGGGAACGTTTTTGGGGGTAATACTATTTGTGAAATTGAAGTGGATTGAAGAATTTGCGCTTAAGTTATTTGGTAAGGTGTTAAAGTGCCTAGGAGTGTTAGCCAATATTCCTATAATATATCATACCCGTCTTGTAGCCCACATTACAGCCATAAAAGATTCCTAATTGATTTTAGAACGAGCGAACCTACTTTAGTAGAGATTTACATCAAGGTCAAGCCTATGGTATCAATTGCTTGCATGTGACTTCTTTGTGAGAGTGATCGATTTTCTTTGATATCTGTGAGTCATTAAAATATATTTGATCATGAGATTTGAATGCATGAATTGAACATGTTCTCTTGTTCTTGTTGTGAGGGAACATGGTTTCACGAGGGATAGGTAACGTTATTAGACTTCTCTACGACGTTGGGTGTTCAAGCTATGAGTGCATTGTGACATTGAGTCAATTTTTGAGGTTATGATTGTTGTGAGCATATTGTATTTTTTTGAATATTTTTAAAGAATGAAATAATTAAAGGGAATTGTATGTTATTGCATTTTGTGTTGGGCTCATGCGGAAGGCGTGGGCTATAGCACACGAAAATCTTAGAATCGCACGGAATTCCAATTTTATGGCTGTAAAACACAAAAAATGAGGAACACTCATGGCGAGGCACTGACTATGGTTCCTTAGGTTAACTTTTATGTCCTTGAAAAAATAGTAGGTGATTCGAGTTAGGGGGATAGGGCACATGCGGAAGGCGTGTCCTATAACACACGAAAATCTGGGAATAGGGCGGAATTTCAGGTTTATGGTCGTAAAATGCCAAAAAACGAGAGACTATCATGGAGGGCAGTGATTATGGTTTCGTAGGTCATATTTGATGGTCTAAAAAATTTTAGGAGCTCCGAGTCCGGTGGCCCGGGCCCATGCAGTAGGAATGTACTATAGCACAAAAATCTGGGAATCATGCAGAATTCCAGTTTTCCGAGCATAAAACACCAAACATGAGGAACGGTCATGGTAGCGAGGTGACTATGGTTCCTTAGGTCTTCTTTGATGGACCTGAAAAATTTTAGGTGATCCGGGTCTGGGGGCCCTGGTCCATGCGGATGGCAAGGGCGGAAGCACACGAAAATCTAAGTATCATGAGAATTCCAGTTTTATGGCCGTAAAACGCCGAAAAATGAGGAAATAACATGGTTGGGTTGTTGCTATGGTTCCTTAGATCGTATTTGAAGTTCCAAAAATACAATTTAAAAGGTCCGGGTCCGAAAGCCTGGGCCCGTGCAGAAGGTGTCAGCTATAGCACACGAAAATCTTGAAATCGGCCGAAATCCCGATTTTATGGCCGTAAACACAAAACATATGAGGTACAGTCAAGGAAGGGTGCTCACTATGGTTCCTTAGGTCAATTTTTATGGCCTAAATTTTTTTTAGGCAATCCAGGTCTGGGCGTAGGTGCCAATGCGGAAAGCGTGGGCAATACCACACGAAAATCTGGGAATCGTGCAAAATTCAAGTTTTATGGTCGTAAAATGCCAAAAATGAGGAATGGTCATGGCGGGGCAGTGACTATGGTTCCTTATGTCATTTGGATGTCCCGAAAAACATTTAGGTGATCCGTACCCGAGGGCTGAAGCACACAAAAATCTAAGAATCAAGTAGAATTCTTGTTTTATGGCCGTAAAATGCCAAAAACGAGGAGCGGTCATTGTATAGTGGTGATAATGGTTGCTTAGGTCATTTTTAATAGACCAAAAAAATTTTAGGCGATCCGGGTCTTGGGGCCAGGACCACGCGGAAGGCTTGAGCTATAGAACATGAAAACCTAGGAATCAAGTAGAATATTAGTTCAATGGTCGTAAAACGCCAAAAAACAAGGAACAGTCACCGCGGGGTGGTGACTATGGTTATTTAGGACATTTTTTATGGTCTGAGAAAATAGTAGGTGATCCGGGTCAAGGTACCCGGGCCCCTGCGGAAGGCGTGGGCTATAGCACATGAAAATCTAGGAATAGGGCAAAATTTAAGATTATGGCTGTAAAATGCCAAAAACTGAGGAACGGCCATGGCAGGACAGTGTCTATGGTTCCTTAGGTAATTTTTATGGTCCTGAAAAATTTTAGAAGATCTAGATCCGGCGACCCAGGCCCATGCGGAAGGCGTGGGCTATAGCACACGAAAATTATGGAATCAGGCAAAATACCATTTTGATGGCCGTAGAAAGCCAAAACCGAGGATTGGTCATGGTCGAGAAGTGACTATTGTTCCCTAGGTCATTTTTGATCGCCCAAAAAAAATTTAGCAATCTGGGTCAGGAGACCCGGTCCTATGCGCAAGGCGTGGGCTATATAGCATACGAAAATCTGGTAATCAAGCGGAATTTCAGTATTATGGTCGAAAAACACCAAAAAACTGGAAACAATCATGGCGTGGTAGTGACTATGGTTCCTTAGGTTGTTTATGATGTCCTAGAAAAAGTTTAGCCGATCCGGGTACAGGGGCCTGGGCCCTACGGAAGGCATGGGTTATAGCACAACAAAATCTAGGAATGTGGCGGAATTCCAGTTTTATGGCCGTAAAACGCCAAAAAATAAGGAACGGTTATGGTGGAGCGGTGACTATGGTTTCTTAAGTCGTTTATTATGGCGCAACAAAAATTTTAGGTGACCCAGGTCTAGGGCCCATGCCCATGTTGAAGGCATGGGTTATAGGACACGAAAACCTAGAAATTAGGCGGAATACCAGTTTTATGACCGTACAATTCCACAAAATGAGGAACGGTCATCGCGGGGCACTGAAAATGGTTCCTTAGGTCAAATTTTATGGCCTAAAAAATATAATAGGTGATCCGGGTCAGGGGCCCGAGCACATGCGGAAGGCAGGGGCTATAGCACACGAAAATCTGGGAATAGGGCGAATTTAAGGTTTATGGTCGTAAAACGCAAAAAAAATGGGGAAGGGTCATGGAGGGGCGGTGACTTTAGTTTCTAAGGTCATTTTTTATGGCACAAATTGTTTTTAGGAAATCCGAGTCTTGCGGCCTGGGTCCATGCAATAGGTGTGGGCTAGCACACGTAAATATGGGAATCGGGCAGAATTCAAGCTTTATGGCCGTAAAATTCAAAAAATGAGGAACGTTCATGGTGGTGCGTTGACTATGGTTCCTTAGGTCTTATTTGATGGCCCTGAAAAATTTTAAGCGATCCGGGTCCGGGGCCGTTTCATATGCGGAATGCGTGGGCTATAGTACACAAAAATGTGAGAATCATGCAGAATTCAAGTTTTATGACTGTAAAATGCCAAAGAATGAGGAACGGTCATGGAGATGCGGTGAATATGGTTCCTTAGGTCTTTTTTGATGGCCTGAAAAAATAGTAGGCGATACAGGTCCGAGGACCCGGTCCCATGGAGAAGGCATGGGCTATATCACACAGTAATGTGGGAATCGAGCAGAATTCAAGTTTTATGACCATATATTGCTAAAAAACATGGAACGTCATGGCGTGGCGGTGGCTATGGTTCCTTTGATCATTTTGGATGGCCCGAAAAAATATTTGGTGATCCGGCTATTGGGCTCATGCGGAAGGCGTGGGCTATAACACACGTAAATCTTGGAATCGCACGGAATTCCAATTTTATGGCCGTAAAACACCAAAAAATGAGGAACAGTCATGTCGGGCGGTGACTGGTTCCTTGGGTCAACATTTATTGCCTAAAACAATAGTAGGTGAGTCGTGATACGGGGCTAAGGCACATGCGGAGGGCGTGGCCTATAGCACATGAAAACCTGGGAATAGGGCAGAATTTCAGGTTTATGGTCATAAAATGCCAAAAAAAAAGAGGAATAGTCATGGAGGGGCGGTGACTATGGTTTCTTATGTCATCTTGGATGGCCCGAAAAAAATTTAGGAGATTTGAGTCCGGAGGCCTAGGCCCATGTAGTAAGCGTGGGCTATAGCACGCGTTAATTTTGGAATCAGGCAGAATTTCATTTTTACGGCCATAAAATGCCAAAAAATGAGGAACAATTGTGCTTGTACGATTGCTTCTAAACTGAAAGGACTTTTTTGATGTTCGTACTCGCCCATAATTATCCTTAGTTACTTACCTCCACACTGTTGTGCTTGTACGGTTGCTTCTGAACTGAAATTTTGACTATCTCCCTAGTGGCACTCTCTTTTATTTCCATAATACCTATACGGTACCTTTAATTATCCAAACTCCTATCTGAATATTTCTCAAGGATCACGATGTCATCTCTCCGAGACTGAATTCCCTATGTTGG
Organism: Nicotiana paniculata; assembly: GCA_005239505.1. Taxonomy (NCBI): domain Eukaryota; kingdom Viridiplantae; phylum Streptophyta; class Magnoliopsida; order Solanales; family Solanaceae; genus Nicotiana; species Nicotiana paniculata. The sequence continues at coordinate 19,614 of MDKI01283232.1, forward strand.
GATTCGCTACATAATTTATGGCTGCACGGTCTGTTTATTTATCTGTATCCTCCTCTCAAGTCATAACTATATTCCGTGTAATCTCTTGGGTTATTTCCTTTGTCTTAACTTATCTCTCGCACTAGCTCCTTATGTATCAAGTGTCCATTCACACTTATTTATCAATAACATCCCGGGCAGGAACCCTTACTACCCTCCCCAGTGTCGTGCTTGCATAATGTTCTGGAGTCGTAACATATTTGAAGAATCTAAATAAATGCAATCTCATTCCTTTCACCTTTTTACCACATTCTTCCCTTACTATTCCATAGTTACCTGAACCATATAAATCCTACCTAATACCATATCACACCACCTTCCCCCTTCTCTTCATCTTTGGCATCTTTTCATATCTTTACTGAATCTTCCTCGCCTTGATGTAACCATTTTGTACCAAAGATAACAAAATTTCTTACTCGCGAGGGTGACACGTAGTGTAACTGGCACACTTAGTCCCTTAAGCTTAACTCTACCCACTGTTCTTGCTTTAGGGAAGCATTTTCGTAAATGAACTTTATAGGTTATTCTTTTATTGTCCATTCTATTATTGCCAGAATGCTATCTCTGAAATTCTCATGATACCGACTATTATCAAATCCTTTGGTCCCCAATTCATGTTCAGTTTATCTTGTTCATTAGCCCGTACTTATTTCTATTACTTTGGGGGTCTAACTTAGCCTTCTAGTAATCACGTTCGAGTCACCAACTCATTTCTCGAAATGAGGGTATGACTTTATGGATTATACAATTTTATTGTCTCAAGGCCTATCACCTCTTGTCTTTTCCTTCACTTGACTATATATTCTCTCATGTTTTGATTTACCGTTATCACCCATTTATCACACCTTACTCATAATGCTTCATTTACTCTCTTCTTATTCTCCTTCTAATATTTCTATCTATCACTTTATTATGAAAACATAAACAAAGCGTTCTTTCACTTTTAGCTCTCCATGCTCTATTTCACTGGCTTTTCAGGTCGCCTAACAGTCTATTTTTACTAGGGGCAGGAAGTCATACTAAGGTAAATATTTATCCCTTTTAGGATTCCACTGCATATCTTCTGAAATTCCTAAATTTTCTAGTATTCGTATTTGACTATACTATTCTAGAGTGCACCATCTGGGTGTCTCACAAGTAGAACTATTACCACGTTTGCAATATCCTTCGTAAATGTCAGCTAACGCTAACAACCTATCCACCATTTTGGGTTACTCTAACCCCCGTTGGATCCTGATATCCCATCATTCTCTTAAACTATATCTATTAGCTACCATAGGGCATAATAAAGATGGGAGTGGCCAATTGCATATATCTCTGTTACTGTTGAAAGCAACTCAGAATACTTATATTTCTTTGCCAGAATTGTAAATACTGATAATCTTCACTAACTGGTTACCTCGTACCCTTCTTCGTATTGCTTCTTTTACTTGTTGAAACTCGTATCTACCTTCTGATTCTCTTGTAGATTTTTACCATATGGATGGATAGATATTCATTCCTTAGGGATCCTTATCAAGCATTATACACGTCTTAGTACACACATGATTTGTTGAAGAACTCACATTTACTCATCACATGATGAAAAATTGAGTTCCTCTAACTCAACTCTTCCACGACCACATTCAATATATTACCAACTATCTTTCTGGATGTAGGTATCCTTGTATTATGAATAAAATATAATTTAGGAGTTTGAATTCTTACAACTGAGCTCTACCACACGATCTAGAGTAAGAAGAAAAGGTGACAGTCCAAAATGCCCGGTAGCCTCCTACTTATAAGTGTAGTGCACAACACACCCATAAACAAGACTCTGCTAGACACGGCTTGTAGATTTTGTAGGACAATACTGCTATGATACCAAGTTTTGTCACGAGCCAAATCGATGGGCCGCGATGAGCACCCGGTGCCTTACCCTATTGAGTACCAACGTATGTATCTTTATTATCATACCATCAAGGGTAAATAGGCCAGAATGGTCGTCATGATATAACTAAAATAAAACATAAGAGAATACTTGACATAGGATGACCCAACATGGAATACCAATTTATACATGTGATACGGGCCTAAAAGACCAAAATGATCACTTTTACACTCAAAACATAGGCCAACAGGCCATACAATCTTTCATATGAATGACATTTGTCTACAAGCCTCCCAGAGTACATGAACATCATAAAGGTCAGGATAGGGCCCCGCCACACCAATCAATATATGTTCAAAGCATACTGACCAAATAGGCAACTCCAGAGCAACCAACACCTTCTACGAACTGATAGCCTACTAGGAGGACTGTCAACCAATCTATTGGGACATGGGGGCATGAAATGAATCGTCCCTAGGCAAAGGGACGTTAGAAAGTACCGAGTATGTAAGGCAGGAAAAGTAGTATATAAAAGACATAAAAGAAAGCTGGAGTACAGGACTCAACCTGTAAGTCTGAATAGCACAGTGAATCATGAAACCTTTATAGTTTCGTATATGCGTATAAATGTCATATCATGCATATGTATATGCGTATATAACATCATCAAACCTTTGAGGATATCCCATCATATCATCTCAGTCTCAGTCGGTGAAATCATCAATGTATGCCAGCTTATCAGGTAGTGGTGCATATATAACTTCGTAACCTTTCCCCATATCCCATATACATATAATATATGCGTATATAATGCAATCTGGTCATGGGTCAATGTTCATGTATAAATGAATGCAATTCATAATAAAGTAAGTCAATAAGAACTTTCGAAATGTCATAAGATCAATATGTCCTCGTTTAAAATCACGAAATAAATTTTATCAACTTATGCATTTTTTGAGACCCATGAACAGACTATATAATAATAGGACATACGGGGAATCAAGAACATAGGCACCCTAGTACTTCTAAAAATAGAGTCATTTGTGAAATTTGCGTGTTTGCTCATTTCGTTTGTATCATATGGATAATGCCAAAAGAAAATAACGGATAGCCTTAACATACCTTATCCACAAAGTTACAACTGCCGCACAAGTCGTCGCACCTCTTACGGATGGTAATCTATATCATACAAAGGATTGGTGTCTCAGGTCCCAGAAGTGCATGATAAATACCGACAAAGCCCAATACTGCAGAAGAAATTAAATGAAGTACTCCAGATACAAAGTATCAATATCAACTTCATATTCTATAGGGAAGTTCATTTAGTCATTTTATCGAACAATTTATGTGTTTATTGAACTTCATAGGGTATTTTATAGATTTGGTATCTTAACACAGGTAAAAACAGCCCACACAACATAGCTCAACTTCAAGTTCCATAGTTACTAGTTTCTTCAGGAATCCTCCAACAACATTAATAAGCTCGAAACACACACTTAAATACGCTAGCTAGTCAAATATAGTAAAATATAATATCGTATCCACATGAATTGGAGTTAAACAGTATTATCATAATTTGTAGCTAGATTGCTCTCCGGGATAATCAATAGTTGAGAATTATGTGATTAAAATCTAAAATTAACTAAGAATCTAGAGCTAATTGACTAATGACAGTCGCAACAAAAGTAAGCAAGGAAAGTTATGAGTGGGAGAAAATAGGGATTGATTGGATCGGTGCAAGATAATTTTCTGCGATTTAACTCTAGTTAATTCACTTCTAAATTTCAAGTGAGCCTCTCGAATTCACTTGATTATTATGTCAAACGTTTAGTAGAAACTCTTCTCTCGATTACGTCTCAACCTCACAATATGGACCAATTTAAGCTTGGTGTAGATATGAAAGAATTCGTAGTAGATTGGTCTTTAGGAGAACCCTTCTCGATTATCCTCCTAACTAGGTTTAATCAATTATTCAACTAGCCTCTTTAGATTAGTAAGAAGAATTAATGAACTCAACCAACAAAATAAAGCAAAGATATCACAAATTATGCCTCTCTCGATTATATGAACATGTGAATATAGATGCAACAATTAAAACACCCAAAATGATTCAATACATAAAAACTAGAGTTAATATCCACAAACAATCACCAGTACACTAAATCCATCAAACCGTAAAGAGAACTACTCCATAGATATAGAGAAATTCATCACAAATATAAGGAAAAACATAAAACAATCCAAACTCTTGTCTTGAGTGAGGATTGAATGATGAATTTCTTGTGCTTTTGCTTCTCCACCTCCTACTTAGGTCTTACATGTGTCAAAAGTTCATAAAATAATGTTTTTCCATGCATATATACCAAGTAGGGTCGGGCCCAGGTGAAAACACCTTCTCTTGCGCGAAATAGGACAAATACTCTATAAAAATTGCACAGCACACCGCATGGGGCGACGCGCCATGCGGGACATTAGTGAGGAAATCCAGAGAGCTAGATTTGTCAGGAAGCGGGCATTTTACACAGGTGCGGCACGCCATGCACCGCGAGTGTATTATTTTCTCAAAGTATGGATTTTTCTTGACTTTCTGATATCCGGAAATGGTTTTCGATCCCCGAACGCGATCTTGGCTTAATCCCTTGGGCTTTTACTCAGACTTCAAAGCTCCAAATAGCTCGAATTCATTCCATAATATCTACTTAGCTCGAAATCCTTCTACAAGGCATAAAACGCAGAATTAGTGAAAAACACTAGCGATTAAAGCTCCAACTTAATTAAAGTGCAGTAAATTAGAGTGCAATAAGTGACTAAAACATGATATTATAGCTTACCATCAAACATTAAACCCAAAACTTGTACAAACTTAAGATTAGGTTATGGAAGATGAAACTTACCTCGAATATACCAAGAACCCTTTGTTCTTTAACTCACTTCAACACCAATTTACTTCCTAATTCATCGCAATGAGAAGGAAAAGGAGTTAATGGTAACCACGATGTTCTTTACGTCAAACTTGCGTGGTTTGTCTTTGGATCCACTCTAGGATCATGGGGGAACCCTTGGATATAATCTAGGAGGGTTTAGGAACTGTTTTGGTCGAGAAGAATGAGTTAAAAGGAGTTAGAATTGACTTATATACAAGCTAGAGTTTTACACCGACTTTGTGGGTCCCTAGGGAGCTGCTTGTGCAGTCTTGCAAAATTGTGAGAATCTCTGTACTCTGATGTCGTATTGATGAACGGTTAATGCATTAGAAACTAGACTCGTAGATATTCAATTTTGTGAGTGGATAACTCCATAATTCAAAGTACATTGGGAGAAAAGCTAATCTACATTTTACCTAATTTTCAGCACATTTATGAATGTAACTTGTCATGACCTTTGCCAACTTTTGTTCTACAACTCGCTTGACATCAAAACATAACATAAGACTATCATATGACTAAAATAACTCATAAAATAACCTCCTTATCTTGTTAGTCACCCTAGTCTTATCCTAAAAGTACACGTTATAACATTCCAACTTGTCGACTTTCGACGAAACTTATTTTCTTAAAATTTGGTTAGCTTCTAAGCCTTCCAACCCTCTTGGTACTTGTTATCCATGATCTTTAATATGTGTAACTTCAAAAGTAAAATTATTAACTTAATTTATGTACTTTCAAAGATTATCTCATTTTCTGAGCTTACATCAATTGACTTACGATGTACTTTTACGTACGAAAATATGGGATGTAACATGGAAGCCCAAAAAGAGCACCAAGTACAGGGTGCCGGACCCCAATTCCCCTTACTGGATCAGAGATGAGACCGAGGACGATGACCATTTTATTGATCATTGGTTGACCCTTAACGAGGGGGACCAGGCGACGGCCGAGAAAGAGGACCATGAGATCGATCCCCCTCTAACTCGGGAACCATAGGGAGAGACGAAGGCTCTGACCCCCTCGGAAGCTGCTCTTGTCCCAAAGGAGGTAGCCAATTTCATCGACACCGTGGATACACCCTCATATATCGATTCCATGTTCAAAGAGGCCCAAGAGAGCAAAGAGAAGTCAAGCAAGGTGGAGCAGGGCCCAGACAACACCCTCAACACGTTCTTCGACGGCATGGATATGGCCATACTGGAGGATTTTTCTGGGCCCGATCACCTGGAGGTCCCAAAGAAGGATGATCCATAGGGAGGGGGGGTCGAGTTCGAGCCCAAAACTAGTGAAGCAATTTCCTACTCTGAGCGTGGACCCCGATCACAAAAAACAGACGTTCTTACAGTCCCGGAGGATGCCTAAGTCTTGTCTGCTCTAGTGGGCATAGCCAGTTACCTTATATACCTGGTGACCAAGGAGGATCAAGCAAAGATGAACGAAGTGGATAAATCAAGCCTCTTCAATGAGGCGCAACAAGCGTTGAATCGGGTAAGTCGCCAGGCCTTTGTACACTTTTTTGAATCACACTTTGGTTTTTGATGTGCTCTACTAACTTAATTATTTTCCAGGCTCCAGTGCTTAATCATGAAAGCTTCCTTTGGTACTACTTAGAGATTAGCCAGATCGAGTTCGAGCTTAAAGAGAAGGTCCAGAAAAAGGACACGTACAGGGACTTTAGTGAGTATAAGGACGAGGCCCTCAAATACCTCGACTTGAAGCGGGAACACGCTGATCTGGTTGAGAAGGTAAAGATATTTGAGGCTAAATATGAGTAGCTAGTCGTGGTGACTAACAACTCAACTTCGTAGGTCCAAGAGAAGATAGACCTGATCGACCAGCTTCACGTTAAGATGGATGAGGTCAAGGCCACGACCGAAGTGTGGAGGGGCAAGATGGACCTACTGGCTTCAGAGAAGGAAGCTGCAAAAGTGGAGCTGTCATCGGTTGAGAACCAACTCTGGGTGGTGAAGGACAAAGGTGATAAGTGGTCTCGACTAAATGATGATCTCCGGGAACAACTGAACTCGACCGTCACAGAACGGTATGCTCTCGGACAAGAATATGCCACACTAAGGTCCAAATTTGACGCAACCTCTGCTGAGGCCCGCTTAATGAAGAAGACTAAGTACATAAAGCGTCTATCCGAAGAGAGACCCTTGAAGAGATCCATGCTCGAGGTTTTGACCTATTGGCAGAGATTGAGGAAGCCAGGAGACTCGAGACCAAGGAAAAGGATCTCTACGAGCCTGAGGGTCCCGATAGCTTCAAGGTTTCGAGGACTCCAACGGTTCTGGCGACGAGTTAGACACCAATGAAGATCGGGCGTAGATGCCTTAGTATTTTTCTAGTTTTTCCCAATGTATATTTTTCTTGTTTATTTTGAGGTCATTCTATCGTGCCTTTGTAAATATATTTTGGAGTATATAAAATTTTCCCCTTTCTGGCAATACCATATATTTACTTTTCCAACATCTTCTTACAATTTTCTATTTGCGTATTATTTTAAATGCCTTAGCACAAAATCAGATGTAGTTCTGGAGCATCTATTTTTCGGAGGTCCGAATTGAGACTAACTTCGATGCAACTTTGGTTTACTTGTGGCCTCAAATCCTTGATAAAACTGAAGGTTTTTAAGATTAAGTGTTTTTAGATGATGTTTTTACTGAGGGTAACCTTTTAGTAGGTTTCAATTTTTTGTAAAGGCCTTACTTTATGTTTACAGGCTTCGGACGTCACCGAGCCTTTTTCAGGGTGGTTGTAGCCTTTCATATTTGGGCACCACCAAGTGGGTTTGGTGCTCCCAGGATTCTGTAGCCTAGGTCATTCGATTGACAGTCCTTGAGCAACGATAGCCCATAGGCTTTAGGATCTAGGTTTGAAGAAGCAAAATTCGCAGTAATACATTGTAATGGAAGTAGAAATTTCTTTCTTTCTTAGTATGCAAGGTACATGTCAAAGGCGCATAAAACTTTTGTCGTGGATAGAGTGGACTATATAGGCACGGTTCATATGACCGTTTGACCCTTAAAATGAATCCTAACCACCAAGCCTTAGCTTTTAGCACATAAAACTTTCTTTTTCCCTTGATAAAGATCTTAAGGTAATGGCTCCTAGTATTCGAGGTCGAACTCATGAGGGATCGGATAATGTCGATCATCGATTCTGATTTAAAATCAGTCTTTAAATCTAAGGTAGCACGATTTACCGTTGCCTCGTTAAAAACCTTGCTAAAAAGCCCACTTCGGGATAAAATTGGTTCAAGGAAAAAAGAGTGCAACACGTGCTTCCAGACCTAATAGACACATCCATCCTTTATTGATTACCTGCATATGTTAGTCCGATTTATAACACAATTAAAAAATGAATTGAATTCGTACCTTAGTAGTAGTACCGCTTTACGTGTGTCACGTAATTTTTTTTTATATCATTTCCCGCTTCAAGTTTATATGAGCCTTTGCTGGTTGATGACTCGATACGGTCCTTCCTAATTCGGGTTCAATTTCCCTTCGTTCGGGTTCCTAGTGTAGTGTTACTTTTCTCAACACCATGTCCCCGACTTGAAAGTGTCGAAGCCTGGCTCTTCGGGTGTAATACATTTTTATTCATTGCTTCTAGGAATAGCTCCAGCCCGACCTGGGCGGCCTATCCCCTTTCATCCAATAGCTCCAGGCTCGTGATCATGGCCTCGACTGGTATTAAGGCTTTCATCCAATAGTTCGATCTACGCTTACATACTGGAACCTGAGGCTCGGTTCTCCCACCTCAACTGGTATTAAAGCTTCGACTCCGTAGACCAAAGAAAATGGGGTGGCCGCAATGGCCCCGATGACCCCGATTCTCGATTTTGAAGTCGTATTGTATGCCCATAAGACTTCGGGCAAGATGTTCTTCCATTTACCTTTAGAACCGGTCAACCTCTTTTTCAGGTTTTGGAATATAGTCTTGTTCGTTGATTCCGCCTGCCCGTTCCCACAAGGGTGATACGGAATTGATAGTATCTTTTTATCTTGTGATCTTCGAAAAACTTACTCACCTTGATACCGACGAAATATTTTCCATTGTCACAAAAAATCTCAGTCGATATCCCAAATCAACATATTATGTGGTCCTAATGAAGTCAATGAATTCTTTCTCCTGGACCTTTTCGAATGCTTGAGCCTTAACCCATTTGGAAAAATAATCGGTCATGAATAATATGAATTGAGATTTACCGGGTGCCTGTGGCAGGGGGAGACGATGTCCATTCCCCAGTTCATAAATGGCCAGGGGACAGGATCGAGTGGAGAATTTCTCCCAGTTTATGGATCATCGGGGCATGTCTTTGGCACTCGTCACATTTTTGTACGAAGTCCTTCGTATCCTTCTCTATTTCAGTCTAGTAGTAGCCGACCCTAATTAGTTTTTGAACAAAGGAATCTACCCCCAAATGGATCCCATAAGTGCCTTCGTGAACTTCACTCATGGCGTATTCAGTATCTCCTGGTCCCAAGCATCTGGCTAGTGGACCAAAAGAGGTCATCCTGAACAATGCCCCTTCGACCAAGCTAGGTGCACAGGGCTCTCGAATCTTTGAGATCCGAAGGCAATTTTCCTGTCTCCAAGTAGTCTATGTACTTGTTTCTCCAATTCCAAGTTAAACTCATTGATTTCACTTCAGTGTGACCTTATATCACCGTTCATAAGTTGTTTCTCTCAAACTAAATTCATCGGAGTCGACCGACGACCCCAATTTTCCAATGCATCGGCCTCACTGTTTTGATATTGGGGTACATGTTGCAGGGTCCATTACCTGAACCGATAATTTTTCCAAGTACCTTCGCATCCGTTCTTCTTTTACTTCGAACATTCTGTTAACTTGATTTACCACAAGGAGGGAGTGAAACTTGGCTTCGGTGACTTCGGCTTCAAGGCTTTTAGCCAATTCTATACCTGTAATCATGGCCTCATACTCAGCCTCATTGTTAGTCAATTTCACAGTTCTAATAGACTGCCAAATTACATTTTGCGTAGGTGGTTTTAATACGATACCAAGACCGGACCCCTTCGCATAGGATGAACAGTCTGTGAAAAGGGTCCAGATTCCCGAAGTAGTCCTCGAGGTTAACAGTAATTCCCTTTCGACTTCGGGTATTAAGGCCGGCGTAAAGTCTGCCACGAAGTCTGTCAAAATCTAATATTTTATGGCGGTTCGGCGTCAATACTCGATATCATATCCGCTAATTTCCATAGCCCATTTGGCCAATTGGCCCGAGAGCTCGTGCTTGTGCATGATATTCCTTAGCGGGTAAGGGGTCATGAAATATATAGGGTGGCATTGAAAATACGGCTTTAGCTTCCTGGAAGCGCTTAGCAAAACGAGCACCAATTTTTCCAGGTGAGGATACCTTGATTCAGCCTCGCCTAGAGTTCTTCTAACATATTAAATACGAAATTGTGTACCTTCTTCCTCCTGGACTAAGACACCACTTACCGCCACCTTGGAAACTGCCAAGCAGAGATACGTCTTTTCGTCCGCCTTCAGAGTGTGCAGCAGGGGGGACTCAATAGGTACCATTTGAGTTCTTCCAAAGCTTATCGACATTCGGGGGTCGAGGAAAAGTTATTCTTCTTCTTTAATAGTGAGAAGAATCGATGGCTCTTGTCTAAGGAACTTGAGATGAATCGGGCCAAGACATTTATACGCCCGGTCAGTCTTTAACAACCTCGACATTGTCCACCACGGTGATGTCCTCTATGGCCTTTATTTTTTCAGGATTGATTTCGATCCCCCGATTGGATACCAAGAATCCGAGGAATTTTCTTGATCCGACCCCCAGTGCGCATTTTTTCGGGTTTAGTTTCACGTTGTGTTTCTTTAGTATGTTGAAGGTCTCCTGCAAATGTTTCAAATGGTCCTCTGCTCGCAGGGGCTTGACCAACATATTGTCAATATAAACTTTCATTGATTACCCTATTTGTTCTTCGAACATCCAGTTTACTAGGCGTTGTTAGGTGGCACCAGCATTCTTTAATCCAAACGGCATTATGTTATAATAGTAGGTGCCGAATTTGGTGATCAAAGAAGTCTTTTCTTGATCGTCCGGGTCCATCCGAATTTGGTTGTACCCGGAATAGGGATCAAGAAATCTAAGTATCTCGTTCATGGTCGTTGCGTCGAACATTCGATCGATGTTAGGCAAAGGGAAAGAAATCTTTAGTGCATGCTTTGTTTAGGTATTTGTAATTTACACACATTATTCGCTTATTCCTTTTTTTTAGGCACTACCACTACGTTAGCTAACCATCCCGGGTATTTAACTTCCCCGATGGATCCTATTTTAAGAAGTTTGGATACCTCATCCTTGATGAACGTATGTTTGACCTAGGATTGTGGCCTCCACTTCTACGTAATCGGGTGGAAATTTGGTTCAATACTCAGCTTATGAGAGGTTTGCTCTGGTAGGATCACTTTCATGTCAAGATGGACCACGCGAAACAATCTAAGTTAGCTTTAAGAAAATTATCAATTATTTTCCTGAGCTCGGGGGTTAACCCCATGCCTAGGTATACCTTTCGATCCGGTAGGTGTTCCATTAATATCACTTGCTCCAACTCTTCGACCGTTGATTTAGTGGCGTCGGTGTCATCAGGAGCTATGAATGATCTCGGGACACCATAATCATCATCCTCGTGTGCACCTTGTTCCTCCAGTTGACCGAGGCTGGCATCAGTGATTGCTATTTAATTTCTTCCTTTTTGGTAAGCTCCGCGTTCCTTGATGTTGAAACAACGGTTACCGTGATTACCTCATCGATAGCAAACATCTCCATTGCAGCCGGCTATTCTCCATAGACTACCTTGACTCCCTAGGTGTGAGAATTTCAACGCCTGGTGTAAGGTCGAGAGTACCACCCTCATGTTGTGAACCCTTGACCTTTCGAATAGAGCGTTATATCTCATGTCCCCCTCGATCACGTAGAATTTTATTTCTTGGACCATCTTGGTGGTGTTTACTAGCAAGGTTATCTCCCATTAGTGGTCTCACATTCCATATTAAATCCATTCAACAATTGAATCGCCGACACGATTTGATGATGTAACCCCAATTGCTCTACGACCCTTGATCTAATGATGTTGTCCGAGATACCTGGACCAATCAACACACGTTTAACTCAAGATTTATTGATAACTACGGATATTTCCAGTTCATCATTGTGAGGATGCACGATGCCCTCGGCATCCTCGTTGCTAAACGAAATGGTTCCCTCCGGGACGTAATCCCGAGTGCATTTTTCCCTTGTGATAGATAAATTAGTGCGCTTTATCATTGGTCCTTGGGGGACATCTATTCCTATAATGATCCTATTGATTACATGTTGAGGCTCCTCTTGTTCAACCTATTTGTTGGTGCCCCTATTCCTGAAGTGGTTTTTGGCTCGATCACTTAGGAATTCTCGGAGGTGTCTGTTGTTGAATAATCGTGAAACTTCTTCTCTCAACTATCGGTAATCATCGGTCCTATGACCATGAGTGTCGTGATACTTACACATCAAGTTAGGATCCTTTTGGGTAGGGTCGGGCTGTAATGGTCAGGGCCACTTGGTTTCTTTGATGCGCCCTATGGATGACACGATGGTGGCAGCAGCCACGATGAAGTTATACTCTGATAATACCGGTTCTTCCTACTCTCGAGCGGCCTATGAAAACCATTTTTAATCATCAGACCTCAGCCACTGGACCCTCGATCGCCTCTGTTTTCGTTCCTTGTAGGGTGACGCCCGGCCCTATTTCCCCTTCAGTCCGTAATGTATGGTTTGTACCGGTCTTGGCTCATGATCAACTGCTCTCTTAGACCTATCATCATCCCTGATGGGTTAGACAGACCTAGAAGGAGCTCCGAGTTGATCGTCCTTGATCCTGATCTTTGATTGGTACCTGTTATGAACGTCGGCCCTGGTCACCGGGTACTCTACAAATTTTGCTCCAGTTCTTGAGAGGCCAAGGAACTTCGGGGTTTAAGCCCTTGAATAAATGCCTGAACGGCCCATCATCTGCAACCAGAGGTAGGTCCATCCGTTCCATATGGAACCTTGACACGAACTCCCTGATCATCTCGTTGTCTCTCTGTTTGACCTTGAGAAGGTCTGACTTTCTGGTCTCGACTTTGATGGGCTAGGTGTGGGCTTTTACAAAAGCATCTACAAGCATAGCAAATGAGTTAATGAAATTTCGGGGCAAGTTGTGATACCATATCATTGGTCCTATGGACAAAGTCTCCCCAAATTTCTTCTGTAACACCGACTCAATTTCATCATCTTCCAAGTCGTTCCCCTTGATTGCGCACGTGTAGGAGTTCACATGCTCGTTTGGATACGTGGTTCCGTTATATTTGGGGATATCGGGCATACTAAACCTCTTTGGAATCAGATTCGGTGTCGCGCTCAGAGGAAAAGGCTTCTGGATAAATATCTTGGAATCTCGTCCCTTCAATATTGGGGGTGCTCCTAGGATTTAATCGACCCTGGAATTGTATGTTTCCACCTTTTTGTCATTAGCCTCAATTTTCTTCTCGCCTGTCTCCACACGCTTCGTTAATGCTTCAAGCATTTTCATTATCTCGAGATTGACCCCAGGCTCGGCTTCACCTGGACTTTCAGTGACTTGTTCGTTTCTTCATGTGCTTTCCTGGGACTGTTCGGGCTCGATCCTGTTGGGGGCGTCACTTCGATTCTGCAGGTGTGGTATTGCCTCCTGTTGAGCCTGCAACAATTCGAAGATTAGTTGTATGCTTACCCCATCATCTTCGCCTTCGGGCACTTCCCGAGTTGTTGGTCCAAGTCCCTCCTGAACACTATTTTCGGAATCGGTTGGCAAATTGACGTCGATGTCCACCTGTGAGTTAGCATCGGCTGGATCAGCAACTGGGACACCGTTGGGATCAGCATGAGGTACCTCGTTGGTCGGCACCAAATTAATATTTTTGCCATGATGGCCAAACTCAGCGTCAACATTCAAGTGAACAGACTGAGAGCTTGACATTTGTTGGCAGACCTGAAATTAAGACTTCAAAGAATAAGCGTAATATAGGGTGTGTTATGGAGATTCGTATCAAATCACCACTATTATTCTTAGCCCCAAGGTGTGCGCCAAACTGTTTGCCCCTAAATCAGATAACAATTAAATTTATACGCGGTATCAAGGATATGTTGTTTGATGCAATACAAACAATCAAGAATATTAGATAAACAAGTTAAAGATGAACTAAACGATCAAACCAGTTGTAAGGTTATGGCCGAGCCGGAACATAGATTGAACAATGACATCGTCCTCGATTGGACCCTTGGTCTGAGCCCAGTTGTGAATAAAGAACAGAACAATTAAATAAGAACTTTTGCAATAGCTAAAAGGCAGAAAAGTAAACTTGTATTGCTTTGATATGTGTGTTACAATGTGTGTTACAAAAGAAAAACTTCTCCCTTATACAGTAGGAGAGTTTAATCCCTAGTATAAGTCTGAAAATGGTAAAAATCTTCCTTTCTCGTTAATTGTTGATCCATAAGCAACATCGAGCGAGATCCGCATCGTAATATCCGGTTAGGCGTGAATATCACGACCATCTATCCGTTGTGTGTAACCATTTACCATATTTTTCGAGGTCTTAGAACTCGTTCTGAGCGCGGGGCGCGTCACTTTATCATACTTGATGATGAGTACATCGTTCACCTTTCATGGATCTCGTTATGAAGGGTTCCAACCTCGATTTCAATCTCGTGCGTCCATGCCTTTCTTCCGTTTTCTTCACCGGGAAATCGAGGCATGCATTATCCTCGATTTACCCGTATACAAATTTGACTTCTATAGTAAATTATATTGATAACCCGAAAAGAAGGTAAATTCGCTTTGTTATTTTGCTATTGTTAATGATCTTGTATTCAATATTTTCAATAAGATGTTTTTTTACTGTTTTTCAAGTTCAAAATCTTCTGAGAAATATTTTTCTTGAACAGAGGCTCTGTCGTAAATAGTCTTTTTATTTTCACAAGATAGGGATAATTAAAGTCTGTGTAATACATTAATTTCCCAAGATCTTGCACTAAGATAATACACTAAATATGTTGTAGTTGTTGTTGTAACTTGAAAAGAAGAGAAATTATTCGTAAACCATAATATGTTCATGAATTGGTATATGATTAATACATTATCCACCAAAAACTTCACATTTTTTGTGCATGAGCAGCCCTTACCAAAATTATCTAAGTGATGGCGACATAGAAGTTTCAACAGGTAACCCATCACTAGCAAGGTTGCAATTTAGTTAAGGTTCTATGTGATAATCATCGGTTAAAATACAAGTAGGTGAGAGGATAGTTTCAAATTATCTTCGAGATTATTTTAAAAAATAATAATAATAATAACGTACGTCCACCTTAACTCAGCATCTCCGTTACGATATCAGTGTACTTCCTCCGGTCTACAATAAGTGATTATTTTATCTTTGACACACCCATAAAAGAAATATGAACTCCTAGAAAAAAAAATGTATTCACTAAATTAACCTTAATTAATTGTTACCTTGACACATCGGAATATGTAAATAAGGGCAAGTTGTTGAATAAAATTAATTCCTTCTTGATTATGTAAATAGACACTTATTTTTGGACCAAAATACAAAGGTAAAATAGCCACTTATTGTAGACCAGAGGAAGTAATTTTTTGTGATTTTTCATCCGGAACTCGATATCTGCTTTGATGCCTCGACTAACTCAAACTTAGGTTGATATGGTCTATTAAATAAATAAAAAGTCTTTACTAGGATTTATGTTATTCAGAACCTCGAGACCTCTGGTCAAAAGTAAAAGAAATCTTATACATTCCATCTAATTCTGAAAAATTTCACAATGGAAATGACATCGCCAAATAAAAGACAACCCTTTAAAAAAGTCGCTCATAATTTCATACTATAATGACCTATACACTAAATCTCATGTCTTAAATGGAGATAGAATCCAGAATTTCAAACACAATGAAAACGCTTACAAACATAATTAGCAGCCCGCATAGAATAAAACGTCTATTCAAGATTTGCTTTAAAGAAACAAAGAAGGTCGAGCATTTGTTAGAAAAACATGCGACACTCTTTAAAAGGAAGTCAAATATATCTGCGAAACCCAAACTTATACATATCATAAGATTTCACTGTGAATCATATTATTGATTTGGTACTAACTAAAACACAGGGATATTTATATATATACTTATATATAACAATATCCTTATATATCAGTCATTCACCGTAAAAGTCAAGTTTTTTTCTCGGAACCGATTCTTATGTTATGTTATAATATACGTCCTCTATCAGTGGCGGAGCCACATGCGCAAAAGGGGTGTCACCCCTTCGACGGAAAATGACATAACTCGGTAATATTTTTTAAATATGTATATATACTATATAATGACACCCCTTGACTTTTTGGTGAGTTTAATTTTTTATATTTTGACCCCCCTTAATGAAAATTTTGGCTCCGTCATTGTCCTCTATAACAGCATTTCACTGTAGCAGCCAAAAAATATGGGTACAAATAAGACAGTTATAGAAAAGTTTGAGTGTATATGGGCAAATTAAAAAGCAGAGGGTGGATGCCAACTCACTCCTTGCCTTCCCACTAACCCGCTCCTTTTATTCTTTTTTTTTTTAATTCTATTTTATCATTACCGAAAAAAAAAATCAATATTTGTGTGGAAAGAATCGTCTATGTGCTAAAAGAACAAAAGTGCCAAAAAATTGTAGCAAACCCACTATAATTTTCATCTACGTTAATGAAACTTGTCATAAACCGTCTTAAATCCACTACAATTTTGTGACGGACCTGTCGATCATAAATATTCTATTAAAAATCCGTATATTTTAAACTGTATGTTAAGTTGCAATTTTTTTTCGCAGTGGCAAGAAAGTATTAATATTTTAGATTAACGAGAATTTAAATCCTAAATTCACTTGTACAAACGTAGGAGCAGCAGCAGCTTCTGTTTGAGGTCCTATGAGAGGGTTGTTGAGGAGGGTACTTTTTCAACGTTAGCATTATTTTGGTTGCTCCGAACGCCCTTTCCATGTCTATGTTTTCTCTATGAATTTGAAATTTGAGGTCTTTTAAGCTCTTAATTTTGCAATATTTTGCCCCCAAAAATAAAACATAGGTAGCGACCATCTCAAACTTCCACCCCACTGCGTAATGAACGTTTCTCTTTGTCTTACTTAGTTCGTTAGCATTAGTGTTAATATAATATTTTTAATTCATAGATGGTTATTACTATTTAGAGTTTGACTGCATTCTTAGTTTCGATCGTATTTCATCTTGATGTTATTCCTACTTATTATAATTACTTTTTTTTTCAATCGTTCTCTAGCCGAAAGTCTATCGTAAACAATTTTTCTGTCCTTCCAAAGGTAAGGTAAGATTGCGTACATCTTACCCTCTTTAGATCTCACTTGTGGAAAACTGCTGAGTTTGTTATTGTTATTGTTATTGCGTAATGAACTTCAATAGAAATAATAATAGCAAAAATGAATAGAGTGTAACTAGAAAATTAGAAAGTTCAATGAATGACTAGGACGTGTATATATATATTATGGTTAAGAAAACAAACAAAACAAAACAAAAAAAGCCGCCCACATGTAGCACATGCATTAAATAGTTAATTAAATCCGAATTTTCTATGTTCCCTTACATGATACACTACGTACTGGGGTAGCCAACTGCAACTGAGACTAATACTTTGTTCACCATTTTTAGGTTAATAATTGTGCTTGAATAAAGACCTTGTACTTTTAACTTCAATATTTTATTTTGATGTTCTAGTTTAATCTACCCTACTTTAAAACTTTTTCATTTTAATGATCCTCTGGTGTCACTCACGAGAGACGTTAACTTCAATAACTTATATTGTTGAATAAAAAACATTAAAAAAAATCGACAAGAATCTATGATAGATTGAGTGGGATAATAAAGAATAAAAAATTTCCAAAATCTCAAAGATCTATTTGCCTGCATTAGCTAGAAGGAATCAACACTTCGGCATGTAATACTTTTAATTCCTGCATTATTATAGAATTTTTGTACTAAAATAAATTAATAGGTTTCGATATTTAATTTTAATGTTTTTCCAC
Organism: Nicotiana paniculata; assembly: GCA_005239505.1. Lineage (NCBI taxonomy): Eukaryota > Viridiplantae > Streptophyta > Magnoliopsida > Solanales > Solanaceae > Nicotiana > Nicotiana paniculata. The sequence continues at coordinate 37,594 of MDKI01283232.1, forward strand.
CTAAAAAAAGGGATTTTCTCATGCACAAGCTGAGGTTTGATAGATAAAAGCAATGGAATTGACTTCGTAATAACTATTACTTCCTCTGCCATTCGAGAGTCAAACTTTGTAATCTTGATCGTGAATTCGAACATAATATTTTAAATATTTTTGAACATAATTTATATTTTTAAAAATTATATAAAAAATACTATAAGTAACAAATAAAATTATACATAAAAGAATGAAAATAATGTATCACCTCTTTTCTTTCACTTAATTGACAAGAGACCGTTTTGGCATCAACTATGTCAAATATGCAATTATTTAACAATGGAAGTTCACACGCATATATAATCATCATTTTTGACGAAAAAAAGAATTTATGAGACATGCTTGTAAAGGCGTACAACGATGCATGGCGTTGAAATATAATACTAACCCCTATGTTTCTTTTAATTGTTAAAAAATAGATATAGGAATAACATGATGAATTTAATTAGAAAATAGAAGTATTATAGATACAATAGTGAAATAGAAAATCACTAAGTGGTACGAAAACTCCAGTCTATAAGAGCAATACAGTAAATTCCAGTAATAAAATAATCCAAAATAGGTGAATATCTTGAATCAAAAAGAACATATATAAGATCATGTTTGAGTGAGATGGATATATGATTGAAACTTTTGCAATATTTTAATTAGGAGTTTGTTTGAATAGCACTATAGTTTTGGGAAGCACTTGAAAAAACAAACAAGGGACCTCAAATAAACAATTAAGTCAAATTACATGCATACCCTTTTAGTTTTGATGGTCTACTCTCTATGTATATACTAGTTTCTATGCTCGTCGATGCGCAAAGTATTTTGTGTCCAATGCAAGATCCAGCTCAGGTATGTTTAATACTTATAGTCACGCTATGTAATTACCTAATATTTAATAATTTGAGTATATGGAAGTCAATTTCTTCAAGATACATTAATAATAGAGAAAATATAGAATAAAAAGTCATCTAGTTATTTCTGCCTTCCATGGCATTATAACTTACAAAATTTTGTAGCTAAAAATTAAAACTTCTTAACCATATAAATATTTGAAAAAGACATGTTATCGCCAGAAAATTCTTCAATTTTATTCTTGCAAAACTTTTTATCCTGAAAATTGATACGACAAAAAGCTATTAGCAAACCTAATGTAACATTCTATACAGAAATACATGCGGTTGGAAAACATAAGTATGATTTAATACATTCGTTAGTCGTTACATATTGAAACTAAACTCTAATAAAAGAACTATAATAGATCCCTGATGTACTAATAGAAGAATGACATTATATTGTGCGACACATGCTTAAGTGAAATCATTGTTTAATTTTGCGGCTGTGGTTCATATGTAATGCAATCGACTCCTATTCAATTGAGACTCATTCAGCAAAAGATTTCCTTCGTCTGCTTATTTTTTGTTCATTAAAAGTGAACGACGACTAAGCCAACCTTATGAATACTTCAAACCCACAACGCTGCAAAGAATGAGTCCAAACTGCCGGATCTTACTCTTCTCATCTCTCGTTTGGAATGCCAGCATAATTCAAGTTCTTGTTTCAATTTACTTTAATTTATTCCTTCTGGCCTATTTTTGAATCAAGTCGGGTGCTTACTTCTCAGTAGAGGTGGCAAAATGGTTAAAAGAAAACAGTTATTCACCCATATTATCCCTCAAAAAATGGGTTTGATAATGAACCATTTAAAAACGGGTTGAATATGGATAAAGAACCATATTATCCACTTAGAAAATGGTTAACCAAATGGATTAACAATGAATAACTAATGTGTTTAACTTTTACATTTGTAAAGCCTTAAATTGGAGTTCCTCAAGTTTGGAAGACTAGGAATTCCTTCGTAAGTGATCATATTTAAGAAGTCATGGATAATATAGCCGGATAAACCCGTATTTTATCCGTCTCATATACGGTCGGATCAGATAATTTATCCGTTTTTTTTTAAAATTATCCTTTTTGACCCGCTCATATCCGATCTTACTCGCCCGTTTGCCACCCCTGCTTCTCAGTAATTTCAGCTTAAACCCTTGGTCTCCAACAAGGTTGGAGTAAGTCATCCTTCATGTAGAATCGATATTCAAGGTATTTTATGTGGCCAATCGAATATACGTTTGCAAGTATGGTAATTGATACTCGTGTTCGTTCTTATTGAATTTGGAGAGAGTTTGGGAAGTCACCGATATTTCAAAAAAAGACAAATGATATAGGTCTTATATTAAGGTGGAGACTCCTGGACTTTGTTTGGACATATATTTTTTTGGAGTGAACATAACCAAACAAGCATGAGAAACATTGCTAATTCTCATCACTTCTTCTTACGTGATGAGTAGGTACCTGCTCCAAAATTAATTCTTATTTCGTCTATAATTCTACTTTCATTCACAGTTAAATTCTTATTCTGTTACAACTCTTAGTCTTAACGTGTAGTATTTCCAGCTATGTTCTTTTCTTATGACTTCTTATGAAAATTAACATAAATAATTAAAGGTATAAAAGTCGGTCAGTATCTTAGGGATATTTTAGTCGTTCAACATTTAGCGTTTTATATTTGTATTTTTATAATAAATAGTCTTAGGATACGCGCATTTCACGTGTACTTTATGTCAATCAGTACTAACTTCTTTTATATTATATTATTTTAATTATAAGGTAAAATTTAAAAAGTATAATTAAGTTCCTAAAATGATTAATTGTTAATCTTATTTAGTTATTCAATAAAGGAAGATAATCTATCACATAACTATACCATCATCTCAATCAGTATGTAATTTTATAAGGGAAGGATTCTTTTCACATTCCATTACAAACTAGAGTACATATAGAATTCACATTCCATTATTGTTAAATTCGACTGATGAAGTTTTAAAAACTAAATTATAGGTGTTTTATATAGTCCAAATTAAATTAAATTATATAAGGAAAAATCTTAATGATTTTAAATTACTAAATACATATTAGGACTCCCTACTTACGCTTAGTTCAAATAAGGTAAATTTTATAACTAAAATTTAGTTGATTATAAAATATTAAGTAAAAGATTTTGTTTATAATTTTGCTCAATATAAAATCTGTTAAAAATTGATATAAATTTGGACAACCAACACAGAGATAAGGTCTAATGCGAGTACAACAAAATAGTAAAAAAAAAAAATAGATTGACAAAAATTGAAGACAAAATCTAATGCAAAAGGCAACTATTTATCCAAAGTTCACAATCAAGAAGACAAAAATAAAGGTGTATTGGTTGAAATACGTGAATACAAAATTTAACTACTATTAATACAAATATATAGTTTACAAAACATATCGAAGAAAATTTAACTACTAATACAATGACGTGAATGCAAAATTAACTACTAATACAAATTTTTTGCTCGTCAAAGGGAACCAGAAACCTTTAGTTTTGTAACTGTTGCTCGAACAAGGACAATTTTGATGATGAAAAGATGGAACGATAGTTTTTTTATAGAAATATTTGAGTACATAAAATTGTGTAAAAAATTGTTTGTAAAGGCTCTTAAACTAAAACGAAGTCCAACGTTCGTTTTTACCGGATATATTTATGAAAAGATTACTTGCCAAAAAGTTAAACCAAAACTTTCCTAGTGTGTTTCCAAATTTTATTAACTAAAATAAAATTTCAACTGAAATACTCCTAAATCTGAATGTGTTTGAAAGTACCGATACTTTCGTAGTGTGTATAAATTAGTCAAAATCTTATTAATAAAAAAAACCTCCTAAATCTAAAAGGAGAAATTTAATAATGCTCCTTGAACATAAACTTTCGTCCCGTGTAATTAACGAAAAGTTCTCATAATGTATGTGCTTGAAATTCTAAAACCAAAAGAAATAATTAATGTTATAAATATTAGCAATATAATTAAATGACTATTCCTAAATAGTATGTAATTAATTAAAGACTATTCCTAAATAGTAGGGAATTAATTAAGTAACTATTCATAAATAATAAAAAATTAATCAAATTACTATTTTATCCGATGTGAACCCTATTTTAAAAGGATAAAAAAGACGAACGATATTTCATTAAAGGTCTTCGTGTTTTTAATATAGTATAAATATAGATAATAATAATATATAGATATAGATAGATGTGTGTGTATGAAATCAATTAATTATTCCTACAAGATTCCTCTTCTGTCTCTCTGTTCTAGTCTTTTATCAAAAATATAAATTTGAAAACTTTTAAATTTTAAATTCTAATTTTATCTTTAATAGTAACATACTTTTAGTTATAGTCATAGAAATATCGAACTTCGTAATTTTGACAGTGAATTCGGAAATAGAATTATAAATTTTCTTAAACATAATTTATATTTTTAAATACTACAAAAAAATACTATAAGTTACAATAACCTGACAATAAAATTATACATCAAAGAATAAAAATAATGTATCACCTCTTTTCTTTCCCTCAATTGACAAGAGACCGTTTTGGCGTCAACTATGTCAAACATGCAATTATTTTACGATGAAAGTTCACACGCTTATATAATCATCATTTTTGACCAACAACTATAACAACAACAACAATAACAAATTCAGTTTGATCCTAATATATGAAATTTGGGGAGAGTAGTCTGTACGCAAATCTTGCCCCTACCTAATGCAGGTAGAGAGGTTGTTTCCAATAGACCCTCGGCTCAGAAAGGGCAAGAAGAAGAAGAAAGAATCAAGAAAGAAAGAAAGATGAAAAAAAATCACTTACCGTAAAAAATCACATACCTTAATAAAGGATAAATAATATCCAATAATAGCAACAGGGAATATAATACCTGAGACAAACAAAACCACATACCGTAATAAAAATCTAAGAATATGAAGGGAAATGCATGCTACTAAACTTATTATTGAACACTATAAACTACCTACTAACCTTCTACCTTAATCCTCGACCTCCACACCCCCTTATAAGTGTCATGTCCTCAGTGAGCTGAAGTAGCACCATGTCCTGCCTAATCACTTCTCCCCAGTACTTTTTAGGCCTACCTCAACCCCTTCTGAAACTCTCCATGGCCAACCTCTCACACCTCCTGACAGAGGCACCAATGCTTCTTCTCCTAACATGTCTAAACCATCTCAGTCTTGACTCCCGCCACGGAGGCTAGTCTCACTCTGTCCCGGATAAATTCATTCTTAATCCTATCTCGCCTGGTACACCCACACATCCATCTCAACATCCGCACCTCTGCTACTCTCATTTTCTGCACGTGGGAGTTCTTAATTGGCCAACGCTCAGCCCCATACAACATAGCAGGTCGAATCATCATTTTTGACCAAAAAAATAATAATAATTAGAGACATGGGTGTAAACGCGTACAACGATGCATGGCGTTAAAATATCATAATAATCCCTAAGTTTCTTTTAATTGTTAAAAAATAGATATAGAATAACATGATGAATTTAATTAGAAAATAGAAGTATCATAGATACAATAGTGAAATAGAAAATCACTAAGTGGTACGAAAACTCCAGTCTATAAGAACAATACAGTAAATTCCAGTAATAAGATAATCCAAAATAGGTGAATATCTTGAATCGAAAAGAACATATATAAGATCATGTTTGAGTGAAATGGATATATAGTATGATGATTGAAACTTTTGCAATATTTTAATTAGGAGTTTGTTTGTATAGCACTATAGCTTGGGAAGCACTTGGAAAAACAAACACAAGGGACCACAAATAAACAATTAAGTCAAATTACGCGCATACCGTTTTCGTTTTGATGGTCTACTGTATTTATATATATACTAGTCTTAGCTTCTTAAAACACGCGCGTTGCACGTGTTTTCCATATTAATGAGTGTTAAGATTTTTTAAAAAATTATATAAATAATATAAATATATATATATATATATATATATATATATATATATATATGCTTGAGTTATAAAATATAAATTAAATGAAATATATAAGTTTCTAAAAGTGAAGAATGTTGATCATATTAAGTTAAATGAATAAAATTTCTTGTGTCTCTCTAGTACATGTATTTGCTTTGTCATGAAACAAGAATATATATATATATATATATATATATATATATATATATATATATTGATTATCTTAGTTGCTTAATTGCTATAAAAAATTATTGTGTTCTTTAGCTCTGAAGACAACTGAGAGAATGTTGAACCCATGTATTTTTCGATAAAAAGGTATTTGCTTTGGCTTATTACACTTTCGTAAGGAATTATAGTTATGTTACATGATTCATTTAGTTAATGAATGATTTATATATAAGATCAAAGCTTACATTTCAATTTATGTGTCATATTTTTCTTTTTAATCTGTCCCGAAAAAAGGATGTCATATTTTCTTTTTTAAATAATTTAATTTTAAACTTTTTTCATTTTTCTTAAGAAGATGATTTATAGCTGCATAAACGTCTGGGCTTACTTTAGACTACAAATTTTCAATTTTTTTTTTAACCTCGTGCTCAATTAAATACTCCCAATAAGTTAGGTCAGAAAGGGTAAATATTAATGTTTGCTACATAGATAAAATAAAAATATATTTAATAAGTAAATTTAGTTAATTTCAAACTCTAAAATATTAAATGATAATTTCGTTTAAGGTGAAATATATGTTTAAATTTTAAAAAAAAAAAAATTCGTGTTGAAATTTTATTAAATATTTTTTTATAAATTTTAATTATTAATCTTTAAAAATAAATTTTATACTGAATAAAAATGTATCAATATCCTAAAGAGTTACATATAAAGTACTATAATTATATATTAAGTGCATACCCTTTTAGTTTTGATGGTGTGTGTGTGTATGAAATCAATTAATTATTCTTACAATAATATTCCTCTTCTGGCTGTCTTTTCTAGTCTTTTATCAAAAATATATATTTGAAAACTTTTAAATTTGAAATTCTAATATTATCTTTAATAGTAACATACTTTTAGTTATAGTCATAAAAGTATCACGAGAAAACAAGTTTTAGCTGTACTTTTTTATATACGTCAAAGTTTTACTCATACACCGCCCATATCAAATAAAATTGAGGGAATATAACAACGTCTAAATTCAGACGAAATAAAATAAAACAATCTACTTAAAGCCCACGTGAAAATGGTGCCAAGTCTTTGTTGCGCACGTACTATTTACTGATGAAAAAGGCATATATTAAAGCCAAAACTCTCTGGGAGCAAAGTATTAAGGTTTGATATTAAGATTCTCTCTCTCTTTATGAAACATAAAAAATTAGTAGTAGCTGAAAATGGAAAACTTGACCTCTACTACTTCATCCACTTCACAGCCTAACGCACTTCAAAAAATCCTTCAGTACATCGTCCACAGTCGTCAAGAATGGTGGGTTTATTCCATCTTCTGGCAAGCGACAAAATATGTTAATAACCGCCTGATCTTATCTTGGGGCGATGGCCATTTTCGCGGAACTAACGACCTAAGTTCCGCGAAAACTGGCTATCAACTTCAAAAGAAGTTTGGTTTGGATGGAATTGTCGAAACCAACGTTACAGATTCCGAGTGGTTCTATATGGCATCTATGCCTCAGTGTTTCGTGGCTGAGGATGAACTCGTCGTACAAGCTTATTCCTCGGCCACACACGTGTGGCTGGCCAGTCATTATGAACTGCAGCTTTACAATTTTGAGAGAGCTAAAGAAGCTGATTTGCATGGAATTCGTACACTAGTTTGTATTTCTACTCCTAGTGGTGTTGTTGAATTGGGTTCCTCCGATGTTATTCAAGAAAATTGGGAATTTCTTCAACTCATCAGGTCTCTATTTGGATCTAACAATTACAATATAACTTCTCATCCACCCATCAATCAAGGTATTTCGAGCTTTGATTTGTATGATCATTTCATCTAAAAGTTAAATTGCAATACCATTAATTACTTAATTATATTAGTATGTCTTAATTAATACACCCCTTCACATGTGAGCCTAATTCTTGCTTATGAACCAAACATGAGGAAATATATTTTATTTTCCAGTGTCCTTGAGATTTGATTTCAAGACCGTATGATTGAATATGTGATTAAAAGCATATCACACACAGACAGTAAGGTACAAAAAATATCCCGTCTTCACAGACAGTAGGGGTGTGATCTAGACAGTCTGACTGCTTCCATGGCTCGAACCCATGACATATTGGTTACTCGAATACAAATTTACCGTTTCTCCAAGGCTCCATATATTCTCATTTAAAAAAAGTATATGTTGTTAAAAACAAGCTTTCAATAACTTAATCACTTTATGTGTCAACAGTTTCATTGCGAGATCATAAGAAGGAAAGAGGTGGATCACCACAACAAGAGCCAGATAAGAGAAAGCAAGAAATGATTACTGAAACGGCGGAATTTGAGAATTCTGATTTCGTCAATGAGTTCTCCGCGATAAACAATATCAATCGGTCAAGGAAACGTAAGGCAGAAATGGCGATGAATCACGTCGAGGCAGAGAGAATAAGAAGGGAAAAATTGAATCATCGATTCTATGCTCTGAGGAGCGTTGTTCCATACGTATCCAAAATGGACAAAGCTTCTTTACTAGCAGATGCAGTTACTTATATCAAAGAACTCAAAGGTAAAGTTGAAGATTTAGAGTCCAAAATCCAGTCCCAGAAACCTAAGAACAATATTATAGAGCAACACGATTCTCATAGTGCATCTTCTTCGGTATTTAATCCAGCTAATAATAATAAGTCATTTTCCAGCTGCAACGGGGGACGAAATGGAATGGAAATCGAAGTTAAGATTATAGGAACAGAAGCCCTAATTAGTATTCAGTCTTTGGATGTAAATTTCCCATGTGCAAGATTGATGAATGTGTTTAGAGAAATGGAGTTTCAGATTTACCATGCAAGCGTTTCCAGTGTTAAAGACTTGATGCTTCAAGATATCGTGATTAGGGTTCCTGATGAGCATTCAAATAAGGAAGCCCTAAAATCTGCTATCATGACAAGATTATGTGGTATTGATAATTAAGTACGTAATTGTTAGCATATATATTCTGTTATTATTATACTATACTGGCTTGATATCTACTATATGTGATTATCTTTGTAATATAATTTAGATCTCATTATATAAGTTCATTTATGAATTCAGGAGCTCGTGTTAATTACACTTTTGTTATTGTATGTTCTGTTTTCTCTTTTCATCTTCTTGAGCCGAGAGTTTATCAAAAACAGTTCTCTACTTCTTAGGGTGGGGTAAGGTTTGCGTATACACTACCCCTCCCTCAATACTCACTTGTGGGATTATTATGTTGTTGTTGTTGTTGTTGTTGTTGTTGTGCTAATTACTTTTTATGATACAATTTACGATCAGAATAAGTTCGTTTAACGGAACTTCTTTCCGGAGCTCTTACCTTGTAATTGCATTATCCTAGACAAATCTGATGACATAAACTTGCACAAAATTACGGTCAAAGTTCTCTATAACAGTCACATTATATAACAATTGCTTACCCTAAATTCAAGTAACAATTAAACCTGTATTGTGGTTTTAAGGATACGTGATTTAATCTAACACCAATGATAAACAATGAACTAAATAGATAAATTAAACAGTGAGATAAATCAAACAAGTACTCTAGCAGTGCTTTCGACCTCGATTCGAGATGGTCTCGAGGTTGGATAACAAGAACAGTTAAGTATGGAATAAACAGTGATAAACAGTGATGAATAGTAAATGAATTAGAGAGCAGCGTATGAATATATTCTTTTCAACGAATGAAAATAATGCTACAAATGAACGGGATACCCCTTTATATAATAGGGTAATCCTAAATAAGGTACAATTGTTATAACAGAAGTAAAATCCCACGATTGGCGTCAATAACCACTTGATTCGATCTATTCTAGAATTTTCGCCGTGATCCTCGACCGATTGCTAATATCTCGTTGTTCAGTTATTATACCTCACTCGAGGCCAGTCACGCTTGGTCTCGATCTTCAGCGAACACTTCAATTTCCGCGCTAAATATTTTATCTTCGAACTCGGGCTTGGTCCATTATGAGCTTACCCTCGAGGTAGATGTCATACCTACAAAATCGAATATGCCTGATTTTGACCGTATACAGATAGTCCCCGCATTTTTTGGAGTAAAATGATAAGAAATTATTTGTACCTCGATTTTCTGAAACCTTGATCATGACGTCATCTTCATGACGTAAGTCATGGACGTGATCGAAACATCCCGTCGGTACAGTTCCCCAAATCATTAATGCCTGTCAGTTGGCGGTCGGCCACTAGCGCCACCGAACCGTCGCCGTGAACTTATAAATACACGCTCCTTTGTTGAATCAAACTTTACTTTTGCCCTAATCAAACTTATAAGTCTTCTTACTCTCTCCATCTCCTCTCTTTCGCCACCTGTTGAGCCACCCTCGTTAGCATCGAAACCACCTGTTTTCATCTTCCTCCGCCTTTCTTTAACTGAATTAATGGCGAAACCTCAAAAACCGTACCACAAAAAGAGAAAGCTTCCTCATCTTCTTCCCGGCCGATCGGTGACAAAACACCGGTGGAACCGGCTCCTCATGAGTATGTTCCTGGCACGTGCACTTTGAAATCTGATTTCAAGATCGAAAACCCTTCATCGGTCCCGGGTTGATGTGAACATGTGTCGAGGTACATGTGTTCCATAACGAAGAGCCAACTCGAGTCCATGAAGAGGGACTGCAACTGAGGTCCCGAGGTTGTGATGCAAGTCCCTGCTCCCGAAGAGAGCATTTCTACTTATGTGGAGGGGTTTTTTAGTGTTTACACTTACCCCTTCACATTGCGTCCCCTTGACCCAGTAACAGTCAATTTCTGAAAAAGATACTAGGTCACTCTCGGCCAAATTCACCCCTCGTTCTGGCGCATTGTGATCATGCTGCGCTTCTTCTCCAGCAAGGCCGAGGGGCTGGAGTTTACCCTTAGCCACCTTATACGGTTGTACCGCCCTCGACTCTTTCGAGGACTGATCAAGCTCCAACGCCGAGAAATGAAGGCCTTATTCTCGAGCATCGACAGGGACAAGGATTGGGGTTAGATGAGCCGGTTCATACAGGTGAGGACTTGCGACATCATCCCGAAAGAGAAGATGTCATTCCCCAAGGAGTGGAACCCTGATCATAAGTGATATATCAAACATTGTTCTTAGTATCTGCTTTGGCTTCGCCTAATATTTTCATTTATTATGCAGCTATTCCTTAGATGCCTCAGGCGGTCCCTGATCTCGAATACTGGGTTCGGAAGTTAGCCTCGACTTCCTCCCACACCGAGCGTGCATGGCGTGATCTGGCGAAGGGTAGATGGGAGGCAAAGAACTACAGTAAGGGTCTTCTTTCTTGTATTTTGCCAACACCTTAGATATCTTTATTTATTGATGCTTCCTTTGTGCAGGCCTGACCAAAGATTCCATATTGAGGCCCCCGAGTGGCGAGGAAGAGGCCAAGTCTCCGATTTCGAAGCCGGAGAAAGACAAGAAAATGAGGGGTGCCTCGCAGTTCGAGGACCCCAAGCCCAAATCTCGAAGGGTAAGGAGGAAAGTGATCGCCCTCACGGTGGACTCAGTCCAAAGCCTGAGGAACGAGGAGGAAGAAGAAGAAGAAGAAGAGGACGGTTCCTTTGCAATAATGGGCCGTCCCAGGAGGGCCGTCGAGGTCGCCAAACCTTCCAAGCCGGCGGCGGCTGCTGAAATCAAGCCTCGTGACGAGGAGGCTTCCAATCACCTGAAGTCGAGACCGTCTCTCGACCATCCGCAAGTACACTGGACGGGGCCGGTTCTGAAATTTTGAAGGTCGATCAAAGCGCCCCGAGTGACTTGCTCGGAGCCATGACAGTCGGTCACTTGCCTTCTCTGCCAACTTTTTCTGAGGAGGCAATAAGGGAGGCTCGGGATTTTAAGACCCTCGATATAGCCGGAGACTCTAGTGTAGGGGATCCCTTCCGGGATTACTTTACTAGGGTCGATGATGCCTCTGATATCAGTGATGCTTCAATTCTCCTTGAAGAAGCCCAATGTCTTTTATCTCGGGTAAGCATTATCCACTGCAATCCTCTTGCTTATTCTTTTTTTACTTCAAGTCTGACTTGCATCTTCCCTTTTTGTGTAGTCATCTGCCAAATTTCGAGTTGACCTTAATCAGTGTGAATTCGGCTTCAGAAAGTCTCGTAGGAAAGGAACTCTTTGAGGCTTCCTTGCAACCAAAAGGATGAGGCTCTAAGGGACCTTCAAGCGGATTTGTCCAAGGATCGTAAAGAGGAGGCTGAGCTAGATAAACAGGTAACCATCCTTTTGAAAAAGTATGGAGTCGCCCCAACTGTGGAGGCTAATACTTCACTATCTCAGATGCAGCAAAAGGTCAAAAATATCGAGCTCCTCCAGGGGAGTTGATCAGGTCAAGGCCGATTGTGATGGGTGGAAGGGGAATATGGACCTCCTGGTTGCGGAAAAAGAGGCTACCTCGGCCAAACTATCATCGGCCTAGGTTCAACTTCGGGGCATCAAAAGAAAAGCTCGGCCCAAACTAAAAAGATCGAGGAACTTGAAGTCGGGCTTGCTGAGGCCTAGGCGGAGATTGAGAAGACGAAGGTCATGGTAGAGAAGTCTATTGCCATATATTGGGTTGATGCTGAGGCTGCTCAAACGCAGCTAAGGGAAGCTTCCGATCGGAAGCGATGGAACAATGACTTGGCAAACTGCCAATCCCGGAGGGAAACCCTCGAGGAAATCCATGCTCAAGGTTTTGACCTCTCTGAGGAGATAGCCCAAGCCAGGGTGCTCCAAGCCAATGCCAGGAAGCTCGCCTCCTCTGATGACGAAGACGATGATTGTAAATACCTAATTTTTGCTCTTTCTTTTCTCCTACATTGCACCTTTTTAGATTTATTTTGTGTTTGTTTGTAGATTTTAGAATTAGAGTTCTTAAATATTGAGTGATGGGTTTAATATGGATTGATTTGTTTGTTTTAAATCACAATTGGCACGAAACATGGACCAAATATGCGGCCCAATTGCATTCGACCCACCCAGATCAAGACCCCAACCAGACGGGCCAAAACGACGTCGTTTTGGTTAAGTGGCTGAGATTTAATCTTATCCACACATTTTGACTTGATCGAATGGTCCTAATTTAATCTTCACTTAGGCTATTTAAATCCTAAAGAGCCCAAAATTTGCCTTCATTTTGCCCTATTTTCTTTTTCTCTTCCTCTCTCTTCACTCTCTCTTCTCCCTCTCCCTATCTCTGTCGCCCGCACCCTCCATGGCAGCACCGCCGTCAGAAATCGCCCACCGGCGGTAGACGTCATCCAAACCACCCCAAAATCGCACTATACAATCACCCCAGCCTCCTCTTTCCAAATCTCCAACCCAAATCCCTCAAAACCCGTTCAAATTCCATGATTTTTAGATCTAGGAAACCCTAGTCGCCGCCTTTTTTGTCCAAATTCGTGAAGCTCCACTACCACCCTACAACATATACATGAATGGATAGAGCTCCACGATACCTACACTTACCCCCTAATTTCACCCATAAATGCTGCTGTCACCGCCACCGGCCGCCTCATTACCGTCGCCGCTCCATAGCCGGTCAGTGGCCCCAACTCCTATAAAATTTATACCTTTCTCCTCCTCTTTTCCTCTTCTTTTCTTATCTCTAACCCAAAACCACCATTGTCGTAGCACCCCCAACCATTGCGTCTTCGTTTTGGTAAAATTATCAACTCAAAGACACATGTTTCTTTTTCGCAAGACGCCGAAACTCATTTGTTTTAGCATCTTCCCAAAAGAAACGCACGTTTCAGGGTCGGACATCCGCTATTCGAAGGTTCCAGTATCGTCTCGTCGCTTGATTCGGCCTCAAATGTCCCCAGAATTGGGTAAACCCAACCCCTAATCTTTTCCCCGTGTTTCTGATTTTTTTTGTTGTTGTTCTTGTTGTTTCCTACTATTTGATTATAGTTTTTATTATAGTATAAAATTTGTTGTTATTTCGTCTATGTTTGTAGTCATTTTGTGTAATTACTTGTTTATTAGTTTGATTAGCAGTTGTTTGTCTCTTGGTTATTAGATTTATTTAGTTGTTAATGTGTTTGAGTTTCTGTTTAGTTAAGTATTTTGTTTAAGTCATAGTTGTTTAATAAAATAGTTAGTTTGTATGTGATATACTAAGCTCATGATTACAATTAGTTAGTTTGGATAATATACTTGTTTTTATTTGATTTTTAGTTATTAGATTCTGAGTTTCCCGTAGTTGATTTATAGTTTAATTTCTAAGTCTAGTTATGTATTTTTCTATCTTAGTTTGGTTTGAGTCACATAGGTTGGTACTAATATTGTAAGAGCTGAAGTTTAGGTTATTTTATCACTAGCAGGGTGACTGAAATGACATCTTTTCTCCTTGCTTCTGCTATAGCAGATTTTCAGGCTGTCTTTTCACCTTTTGGACAACTTTTGAACAGTGTTTAGCACACAAAGTCAGTCCTTTTTGGACAGATTTTTGGGGAACCAAAATCTGTCCAAAAAGTGACGTTATTTGCCTATTTAAGGGGCTGCTCTTTCCACACTTCACACACACTCTATCTTACACTTACATACATCTTTAGAGTTGCTTGAACACACATATCTTTGAACAAAAATCAGCAGCTGAAACACCCAATATTAAGCTGAAATGGTGAGCTTTGTGAGTGAATTTAGAGTGCAAACCATTGGAAAAATATCGGTCTTCTTTAGAGTTGGTTCTGGGTTCTTCTCTAAGGTTTTCGGGTTGTTTAAACGCGATTTTGCTGTTCTTTTCTGCTGTTTTTGTTTCTGAAATTCAGTTCTAACATTTTCTTTTCTACTGTCCAGGTAATTCTATGAAAGTGCTCCGATAATTTTGAATCAAGATTGAATAGAAATGAAGCAGATTTAAGTGTTGTTCAGCTTCTTTTTGAGCTTTAAATACCTTGTTTGTGTAGGATTTGGTATGTAAGCATGTATAATGAATGTTGAACTTCTTGTTTAATTGTGGTTGACACCAAGTTTTAAACATTTCGGCTCATAGTTCGTTGCCCTTTTCTTGTCCATTGTAATATATATTTAAAGCTGGAAGATTATCTCGTATTTTAGGTTAATGCATGTTTCATAAAAAAAAAAAAATTCTCTTAATTTTGTAAGTTATTCCTTTTAGTAGCTTATTGAGTTTAGTTTGCCTTAGATTTGTTAGACAATGCTCAACAATCTGTGATGTTCATTTACTATTTTTTTTTATTAGTGTGTTATTTCTTGAGATTAGTGCTTTATAAGTATTTTTGTGTGGATATATTTTTATGAGTATAAAATAGTAGTTAGGTGATGAAAAGGATAAAAATGTTGCTCTCCTACAAATATAATAATAGTTTATCAATATTTAATAGTAAGTTGGGCTGAAAAATAAAATGCTAGGACCAAAGTTAATAACTAACAACTGGCCCAATGGTCATTTAACTTCTAAAGGGGCCAGTAGCCCGAGTGGTTACTTTAATTGGGCTCGATACCCATGACAACCAAAACAGGCCAGCATTTTCAGTTAAGTGAGTTGGCCCATCACATATGTTCCATATCTCTTTTTATATATAATAAAAATTCCAAAAAAAAAAAGAAATCAATTTTTCTTTTAGTAAAATAACTTTACAACTTAATATCCTTAATAACTAATTTAAACGCTAGGCAACTAGTAGGTGCTTTTTAACTTTTTCATTCACGGACTCGCTTGCGTAGCATGATATTAACTTTTAATATTTTAATTCAATAATTTCATACTATTTCTACTAGCTTTAATTATCTTCTAATTTAATTAATTCTTTTACTAAAATCGCGGATTCGCTTGCGTAGCGCGATACTTAATATTTTAGTAAATTTTTTAAGTGTAGTAACTTTTTTTTAAAAGTAATAATGTACTAATAATCCTTGCCATAACTACGGATTCTCTTGCGTAGCGTTGTTATGATAAAATGAATAAATTTCGTCCCGATCACACATTCACTTGGGTAGTGTGGTTATGACATCTCATTATTCAAAATTTTCTTTAATTTTTCTAATAATCCCGATATAAAAGCGGCAATGTAAAAATATAAAAAGCATATAAATATCAATTTGTCCAAAATTTATTCAAGCCAAGTTTAAGTTAATAAAGCGACCGTGCTAGAACCATGGGACTCGGGGAATGCCTTACACCTTCTCCCTGATCAACAGAATTTCTTACCCGAACTTTGTTTTCGCAGACCTATAATAAAAGAGTCAAATATTCCTTTTAATAGGGATTCAAATACAAGGTGACTTGGAACACCGGAAATCAATTCCAAGTGACGACTCTGAAAATAAAATAATCCCTATTCAAGTTTGTCACTTTAATTAGAAAAACTCTTTAATCCACAATAATCCACAACATATATATCTTTTTGGGGGTAGAAAAGAGGTGTGACAGTTCTGGCGACTCTGGGGACAACCGGAATTCGAGCTTGCAAATGTTGACTTTTTTTTTGCTTTTCTTCTCACGCACCCCCTCTAAGTCTTCTTGAAATTAAAAATTGGCCATTTGCTTGACATAGACCGCTTTCTTTGAGATAGCCGAGGCGCTTGTCATCCGGTGAAGGATTTTATTCACACATGTTTTAGGCGGGGAGCACCACCAGCTAAGCCGAAAAGCAATGCTACCGATACGCTGACCCTCCTCGGCTCGAGTTGTCCGCTAGAGTAAGCTAGTCTAGATACATTCTCCAATAGGATTTAAACCTAGAAGAACAAACTTCATGCCAGATATCCCTAGTAGGTTCGCTTTATTTGCATCACATGCATTTGACTTAGCGAAACCCGACACAGGGGAAGGTTCCGTATAAGACAGGTATCCTCTTTGAGACCATCATGTTCACTTATGTGCTACTTGCTACATTATTTGGAAGGCTTACTTGCATTGTTGACCGACTTTAGAAAATTAGTGTAGCGGAATTATTAAAAAAAGTCATTTTCCTAGTTTAGTAAAAATATCCTTTTTTTTTACTAAGATTTTGAAGTAGTCTAGCATGAGGTGTAAAGATAAATTTTCATAAAAATCAAAACAAAAAATACCAGTGTAACGACCCGACCGATCGTTTTGAGCTCTAGCGCGTCGTTCAGCGGTTTGAAGTCGTGAGCAGCTTCATTTCAGGTATTATGACCCGTGGGCGTAGTCGGAATTGAATTCGAGGAAGTTTAGAATTGATTTGGAAAGAAAATTCTCATTTCAGAAGCCTTAAGTTGGAGAAATCAACTAAGATTGGAATTTTGAGTGAACGACCTCCGAATCAGGATTTGAAGGTTCCAGCAGGTTCGCAGGATGATTTCGTACTTGGGTGTATGTCCGGCTCGGGGTTTGGATAACCCGGGAGCGTTTCGGCGTATATTGTGGAAGTTAGCATTTTAGAAGGATTTCATGAATTTGGGCTTGAAGTGCATATCAGTGAGGTTGATGTCCGTTTGAGATTCTAAGTCTGGGAATAGCTCTGTATGGTGATTCTGGAATTGGCAGCGCGATCAGAAGTGAATTAGGATGATCGTAGGTCATTTTGGGTTCATTTGGCTAAAGATAGAAATTTGAAGGTTTTAGAGAAATCCGACCGGAAGTGGAAGTTTTGATATCAAGGTCGGAATGTGATTCCGGAAGTTGGATTAGGTCTGTAATGTTGAATATGACTTGTGCGCAAAACTTGAGGTCAATTGGATGTGATTTGATAGGTTTTGGCATCGGATGTAGAAGTTTGAAATTCTAAGTTCTTACAGAATTGGAATTGGGTGCGATTCATGATTTCGGCGTTGTTTAATGTGATTTGAGGGCTCGAGCAACTCCCTGTCATGTTTTGGACAGGTTGGTGTGATTTGACGGGGCCCCGGGGGCCTCGGATGGATTTCGGATGGTTAACGGATCAAGACTTGAAGTTTGAAGAAGTCAAGATTGCTGTCATATGGTGTGACCGCACCTGCGAAGATTTGAACGCAGGTGCGGCCTGGGAGCCGCAGGTGCGAGAGTGGGCAGGCTTGGCCCGGGACCGCAGGTGCGATGGATTTTCCGCACCGCGAAGCCGCATGCGCGGACAGTGGGGCGCAGGTGCGATTGTGGGCTGAAGTTGAGGAAGCCGCGGATGCGGGTGATTGGTCGCACCTGCAGGATCACAGGTGCAGAGTTAGGACCGTAGTTGCGGAAATCGACCTGGGCAGAATGTTTTAAAAGAAGAATTTTGGGTTCATTTGTCTTCATTTATTCATGGCTTAGGCGATTTTGGAGAGCTTTTCAAGGGACATTTCATCAGGGATCATAGGTAAGTTGTTTCTACTCGTTTATAAGATTAAATACAAGATTGATGTATAATTTGATATGGGAAATTGTGGGGAAAATTGGGGTTTTGAAGAAAAACCTAGGAGATGTGAATTTGGAATTTAGCCACGAATTTGAGTATGGAATGTAGAGTTAATTGCATGATTGAACTAGTAGAGCTATGGGTAGCATGTATCTTCAAGAATTTCGGATTTCCGGGCACGTGAGCCCGAGGGCATTTTGGTCATTTCTCCGAGCGGGGTTGGGAAAGTATATAATCTGAATTTGTTGTGAGTATTAGGATGAATTTTCATTGCTTTGTCATTTATTTGGTAGTTTCGGAGCGTTGTGCGTCCGTTGGAGGCATCGGAGGGGCTTGGAAACCGGTGTTGGAATTTCGGAGTGAGGTAAGTCTCCTTTCTAACTTTGTGAGGGGGAATCGTCCCCCTAGGTGAATTAATTCAATACATGCTATTATCTTCAGGGGCTATGTACGCACGAGGTAACGGGAGTCCATGCATAGCTACTATTATCCCATGTCCGGGTAGCTTAGGACCTACTAGCATGCTTCATGTGTGTACCTGTAACCCTGCCTGTAATATTAAACTGCCGATATGACCGAAACGTAATTGAATGTCTAAAAGAAAGCTAGAGTTCATATTGTTAACCTTCTAGAAAGAGAATTTATTTCTACGGATATTTGTGTACCTGGACTAGGTTGTATCCTGGAATATCATTAAACTTGACAAATGATTTTCAAAAACAAATGATTTCAAAACCTATATTTCATGTTTCTTTTAACAAGGATTTTACCACTTTCCCGAGGAAACTGTTTTCTTGATAAAATACGGATTTAATATATGGATATGTGTAACTTTGGGTGCCTGAGTCGCTTGAGTGATTCGCGAGCAGGAAGACCCTGTATTTGTGCGGGTATCCATATGAGCACCTAAGTCGCATGTATGATTCGCGAGCAGTCTAGCCGTATTATGTTAACTGTGTCGCATGATCAATTCGCGAGCGGGTCAGATAGATGCATCTATGGTTCGAGCCTATCGACCCTTCGGCAGTGTATATTTTATTATTGTTGGTCCGCGTCGTTCGACCCTCGGCATTTCCTGCGCATGATATTTGTTGCGTAGTTGCTATGATATTTGCCTGATTACTGGCCTGAAATATTAAATTATCGATTGAAATGACAGAGATTTAAAGTTATTAAAAAGACTTTTGGAAGAAGTTGTTCCTTCCCGTCGATTTATTATTTGATTAAATCACCATGTTGATTAATTGTTAATATGACGAAGATATAAAGTTTTAAACGTGAACGGAGTTGAAAAACATTTAAATCCTGTTTTATAAATTGTCTATGATAAAACCATGCTTAGTGTCATTGTTAAATATTTTAAATGGACCTTTATTAAGTGTCTAATTTGACCCCTCGTCACTACCTCTCTGAGGTTAGGCGAGCGACTTACTGAGTACACGTTATTTTTGTACTCATGCTACACTTGTTGTACATTTTATTGCACAGGTACCTTCATAGCAATGCGGAGTATTCGAAAACTTAGGCGAGCTGCACCATTCGGAGGAGATCCGCAGCTGACAGAGTCACCTTCATACAATCTATTTCATTTTAAATTTCCTTGTCCAGATGTATTTCGGACAGGCTTTGTAATGATTGCATAAATTTTTAGAAATTGCTCATGTACTTGTGACACCGGGTTCTGGGAAATGTATTAGGATATAACTGCTTAACTGAAATCTTTACATCACTATTTTTTTTAATTAACAGACTTTTATTTGATTATCATGTAATAAAGTGAACATAAATGTTTTCATAAATGTTAAAACCAGAAAGTTATTTCAATTAATTAATGATTTGGCTTGCCTGACATTGTTTTCTGGCGCCATCACGACCTTAAGGATTTTGGATCGTGACAACATGGTATCAGAGCGCTAGGTTCCCGTAGGTCTCACGATTCATGAGTAAGTCTAGTAGAGTCTTGCGGATCGGTACGGAGACGTCTGTACTTATCTTCGAGAGGCTACAGGGTTGTTAGGAGTACTTCCCTTCTTGATTCTTCATCGTGCGAGTTGATTCCTTTGAGGCTTATGCCTATGTTCATTCCTACTCAATCTTACACGTCGTGAAGCGCTTGCTATGGATCAGGAATTTGAGGAATGGAAAAGGTGCTACGAATGTAATTCGAGATGCTTTCATGTGTAATTGGTCGTGGCTGTTGTTATGGCCCTGCAAAAGGGTAATATGTTGTTTCAGCTCAGTAGTTGTGTTCCCGGTAGCCTTAAGGATGTGCTCGGGTAATGATGATGCTTGCGATTGGTTGTCGCACGATGTCGTTGTGATGATAAAATGTTTGCATGTATGTTGGGGGTGATGAATGGTTTGAAGGGAGGTCTTCTCCGAGTTTGATTTCGAGATTTCGGTGTTCTAGTTCCGCAGAGGGAAGGCATTTGGAGCATGAATGGCCCGGTTGGGATTGATAAAGTAGTAAGACTTGGTGTCTTCAAGTGAGGTGGGATATGCACCTGTGACGTGTAGTCCTCGTCATTGATCGAATGGAATGTGTTAGGTTTGGTGGTGCTATGGTTTCTTCGGTTGCGTGGGTCATAGTATTGAGAAGAAATATTAAATAAAATGGTTGGTAGAGATCGTGAGGTGCGGTGGTTCAGTACCGGATAAGTCTTGATAATGAAGGCAGCTAGAGAAGGATGATCTTCGGAGAGCTTGAAGTCATTGTGATCTGCTGGTTTGAGAGCTACAGAGAATGATCCTGAAGTGAGGCTAGGCGGTGGTTCCATTTCTAGGAGGCAAGGTGTAAGAAGCAAAAGTCGAGCAGTCGCAAAGTGGGGGAGCGGCAGCATAGCTTGGAATTTGAAGATATTGTCGCGCATTTAATGGATGTCCATGAGGAGTGGATGGACTAGTGAAGTTGGTAGATGAAGC
The DNA here is from genome assembly GCA_005239505.1 of Nicotiana paniculata. Taxonomy (NCBI): domain Eukaryota; kingdom Viridiplantae; phylum Streptophyta; class Magnoliopsida; order Solanales; family Solanaceae; genus Nicotiana; species Nicotiana paniculata. The sequence goes on from MDKI01283232.1 coordinate 58,902, forward strand.
AGGGCATAAGATGGGTATTGAAGTCGCAGAGAGCGTGCATTTCAGCGTCGTTGGAAGGTGTCCGCGGGGGATTTCTGCAGGTGGGTTATCTTATGTGCATAGGATAGCGATGGCGGGGTTGACAGGTTCTGTGAGGGGTTCTAGTGGCTAGTCGGTAGGAGATAGAATGTGTGAATGATGCTAGAGAGTTTGAGTATTTAGGGAGTGCTAGCAAGAGAATTTGGAAGAATTGGATGGATCGGTTGATCAAGATCATGTTATCAAAGGAGGAAGGATCTCAGCAGGGTCTAGAAGTGGCGCAAGGATTAGCTTCAGGCTAAGTGGGGGAGTCCCACCATCTGCAGTTGGGTTTTAGGGTTGTATTCTCATAGGGTTGCGGATTGTCGGCGTATTGGCAAGTTATTTCAGCTAAGGGAAAGGAGTAAAATGGTAATTTTGTGCGGGATTTGATGAATGTGTGCAAAAGTTGGCCCTGTCGGATTAGAGTTAGGCTTTGGAAGATTCAGAATTTATGCTTAAGGCATGGGCAAGTTGTAAAGATAGTGACTCAGTCACGTGTTTCATTGAAAAAAGTGTTCCTGTGCTAGGAGATCCTTGGAGTTAATTGTATTCGGGGCCAGTAAGAGTGGGTGACTCTCAATAGCGGTCCTAGTGAATTTAAAAATTAAGAATGTGGCGTTTAAGGATTTCAGGCAGCAGTATGATCGAGAATCGGGCTTTTGTAGAGAAATTTCTGAGAAAAGGAAGATGGTTGGGATGTTCTATGTTATGTTTCAGCATGCAAGATAATATTGGAGAAGTGAGAGAAATAGACTCTGGATTGAAGAAAAGGTTATCAGAAGGGTATAAGATGGGTTGCGGGATTTGGGAAGCATAGTCTCGTGAATCAAGGTCACTCGGGATGAGTAAGGGTTGAGTTTGCTATGGGTTGAAGGAAGTTGTTATTGTTCCTGAGGCAATTAATGATGATTAAAAGAAGATAGATTGATTAGCCATGGTTGAAATGGCACATTTGCGGCAGTGATTGGTTCCTTTGATGTGATTTAGTTATGCATGTGGTTTGTGCTGGTGTGTGCGGGGCTTGTCGGCCGTCGTAACGGATCTCATGTGGGAGCATTTGAGTGCTATGGCCTGTCAGGTATAGGCGGACCCCGGAAGGGTTATGGTGGTATAGACTACTACTTAAGAATTTGTATGATTGGGTGATAATGGGAATTCACTCGTGTGTTGAGATGGCACTCTTGAATTGAGTTAAGTAAAAAGTTTCCATATGATGAAGTGTTCACCCTATTGGTGGTTCGGAAGTTATAATGGAACCTTGCGCTACCTCATGTTGGCATGTTAGGTGCGGAAAGCAGTATGTAACTAGGAGTAAGAATCGAGATTGCGGTTCGGTGTTAATAAGGAAGTCATGAGCTCGAAAGAGCGAGGAAGAGTGATTTGAAAGTTCAGTATAAGATGGTGTTATCTTCAGTGTCACTTGAGATTGAGATTCGGTGGAAAAGGCTTTGTACTCTGGTTATAAGTTCTTGATTTGTCTTACAGTGTAGTATGGTCAGTGGTGGATGTGCGTACTTGTTGCCTTGTGTGGAAGGTCGTGGAAGCATGACCGCGAAAAGATTGTATAAAGTGTGACATGTAGTCACTTGATGGATTTCAGATTTGGACTGAGTATAAAGAAGTGCAATATTGCTTAATTGATAATTTACGCCTAGAGGGAGTCCGATTTAGTTGATTATAGGTTTTGGGGTGTTAGTTCTGGTGATGATGGTTGTTCTCGTGTATTATGAGAGAAGGTGGGTTAATATGGACCAGGCAAAAGCTATTAGCTTAATTGGTGTGAGCAGGTGGCTCGATGTTTGTGGATGGATTTAAATATGATTATGGGCTCCGTATGAGCCAGGCATGTCCCTTTCAGTAGAGCACTTTTCATGGAAAGGTATTAGAATAGCGGGTGTTGTTCAGTCTTCGTCGAATTCATGTGTTATTGTGATTGTGCCGTGCGAGTTGTGAAACGGCTTGATAATTTCCTATGTGTTGAGGTCCCGCGTAGTGGGGATGTTATGTGAGCAGGAGAGCTCTTGAGACCTAGAATGTATATATATATATATCGCACCTCAGTTGTGCTTGAGTTATGTAGCCTACGGTTTTATCAGTCTCCCCAGAATGGTATTATGCACTTAACGTGCCTATGATCGATATTCAGTAAATTGTAATAGTGAGCAAATCAGCTCCGTATATATATATCTTCTTATGTAAATTTTATGTGTGGATCGGGTTGCACGTCGCCACGGGTATGTTGTTCGGATCGGGTTGCACGCCGCAACGTTGTGATGATGAGAAGGGTTAATATGTATTTATTTTCTTGTGTTTTATTTCCTATTTTCTGGTAAGAATTCATATTAGTTGCGTGAGTTGAATAGTCCCTTTCTGAGTCATTTCTTACTTATCATGTTCGATTTATGGACTATTGGCGTGATATGGTATCATGTGAGGTTGTTGGTCATGTTGGGATGGTTTGTTGTCTGAGCAGTTCGTACTGGGTGAGACGAGATTATCGGATCAAGGATCAGTGTGATGAGGTTATCTGAAGTGTATATTAAAGAACAAATACCATCATTCAGGTTCATAATGAAGTGAAGATTCTAGTCAAGATGAGGTATTCAAGGATTTGTTAACTCTACAGTTGAGTATGAATTTCTGCGCATTTCCCCCGTTGTGGCGGTATCGCCAGCATTATAGCAGGATGTATGTATATATATCATGAGGTGCATTGGGAGCATCAGATTCGTGGAATTTTGGCTATTAAGGTTCGGGGAGTGTCATCGTGGTCAGATGATGAGTTATACGGCGCATGGTGCCAATTCAGCAAGGGGATGCAGTTATGATCTGGTATATCGTGTGCTAGTTGATGCGGTGTTTATATTTTGGAACTAGGCCTGGCAGAGAAATTTCAGGTGTGTGAATGAATTCTGAGCTTATTTTATGGATAAGAGAAGAAATCTTCAGGTGTGATCAAGCTAATGTGCTCATCTGGGTTGTGGTAGCACGGGAAGGTGCTCGAGCTGTTAAACAGTGGTTTCAGGTAACTCCAAACTAGTTCTTGGCACGTTCGAGGACGAATGTCGGTTTAAGTGGGGGAGAATGTAACGACTCGGCCTGTCATTTTGAGATCTAGCGCGTCGTTCAGCGGTTTGAAGTCGTGAGCAGCTTCGTTTCAGGTATTATGACCCGTGGGCGTAGTCGGAATTGAATTCGAGGAAGTTTAGAATTGATTTGGAAAGAAAATTCTCATTTCAGAAGCCTTAAGTTGGAGAAATCAACTAAGATTGGGATTTTGGGTGAAAGATCTCCGAATCAGGATTTGAAGGTTCCAGCAGGTTCGCAGGATGATTTCGTACTTGGGTGTATGTCCGGCTCGGGGTTTGGATAACCCAGGAGCGTTTCGGCGTATATTGTGGAAGTTAGCATTTTAGAAGGATTTCATGAATTTGGGCTTGAAGTGCATATCAGTGAGGTTGATGTCCGTTTGGAATTCCGAGTCTAGGATTAGCTCTGTGTGGTGATTCTGGAATTGGGAGGGCGATCGGAAGTGAATTCGGATGACCGTAGGTCATTTTGGTGTCATTTGGCTAAAGATAGAAATTTGAAGGTTTTAGAGAAATCCGACCGGAAGTGGAAGTTTTTATATCAAGGTCGGAATGTGATTCCGGAAGTTGGAGCAGGTCCGTAATGTTGAATATGAATTGTGCGCAAAATTTGAGGTCAATCGGACGTGATTTGATAAGTTTCGGGATCGGATGTAGAAGTTTGAAATTTTAAGTTCTTAAAGAATTGGATTTGAGTGCGATTCGTGATTTCGGCATTGTTTGATGTGATTTGAGGGCTCGAGCAAGTCCCTGTCATGTTTTGGGACAGGTTGGTGTGATTTGATGGGGCCCCGGGGGCCTCGGGTGGATCCCGGGTGGTTAATAGATCAAGACTTGAAGTTTGAAGAAGTTAAGATTGTTGTCATCTGGTGTGACCGCACCTGCGAGGATTCGGCCGCAGGTACGGAGCCGAAGGTGCGGCCTGGGCGCCGCAGGTGCGAGAGTGGCAGGCTTGGCTGGGGACCGCAGGTGCGATGGATTTTCCGCACCTGCGAAGCCGCAGGTGCGGATAGTGGGCGCAGGTGCGATTTTGGGATGAGGTTGAGGAAGCCGCCGGTGCGGGAGATTGGTCGCACCTGCGGGATCGCAGGTGTGGAGGTAGGACCGCAGGTGCGGAAATCGACCTGGGCAGAATGTTTTAAAACAAGAATTTTGGG
>MDKI01155216.1:0-14359 GCA_005239505.1 Nicotiana paniculata
AACTTTATGCCACAAAGCTTCAGAGATTCGAAACATACATAATTTGCAGCATACACATAATAACATTCTTTGAATTCGATTATACATAAAATATTATCACAATTTTAAAAATTTTAGAATATAATATAAATGTATTATCAAGTTCTCCAAAAGCAGATAGCTGATTTAAAGTTAACAACGCTGTGAAAAGGTGAGGGATGTGTATCCCCTTCAAACTAAAAATGCATATATTAACCAGTTTATTCTTTATTGCATTGGAAAAGTGTAGAAGGAAAAAAAAATTTGTAAATAATTTTGTCGAGAAAAAGTAAACTTTGGCTACCACAGGATACTTAGAGCTTACGATTTTACTTACTTTTTGTGTTCTCTGGTGGTTTGGCCGACGTGGGTGAAGTCTTGAAGAAGATGAGTTGCAGCGACCGACGTGGGTGAACCGGCGAAATCGTGAAGAAGAAGACTGAAACTCTGTAGAAGTCGTGAAGAAGAAGAGTGAAGAGTGGCTGCGCCTTGAGAGTTGAGACTTGAGACAGTGAGAGAGTGAGGCAGTGAGCTGAGCTTGAGAGAGTGAAAATGAAACAAAATTTCCCTAAACCTAACTCTGTAGAGTTGGGCTTGGGCTTGGGGGCTGGGGCCGGGCGACGGGATTACATTGGGGCATTGGGCTGGCCGGCTGGGGCTGGGTAATTGGGTATAGGTAGGGTCCAAAAAAAAATATACTTAAAATTTCGGTATATTCGGTATTTCGGTATACCGAATTTTTAAAATTTTAATACTGAGAACTGAACCGAAATACCAAAAAATTAATACCGAATTAGACCGAAATACCGAAATAACCGAACCCGAAATACCGAATTAATTCGGTTCGGTTCGGAATTCGGTTTTCCGGATTTTATGCCCACCCCTAACTGAAGGACACTCCCCCTAACGATGTCCACTAGGTCCGGCTGCGAAATCTGCACAACATAAAAAAGTGCAAATGTAGCATCAGTACAACCGACCCCATGTACTGAGTAAGTTCCGAGCCTAACCTCGACGAAGTAGTGATGAGGCTAGGACACGACAACTAATTGTACCTGTGCAGTTCAATAGTTAGCAGAAAATAAACAAGAATACAGTACGGGGAAGAACATGCTGGGGATAAGAGGGGAAACACTTGCTAAAACAGTAGAATCAAGTACTAACGGAAATGTAGAAGTAAGACAGGAAATATCAACCCGAACAAGTAAAATAGACAGGATAAAAACACGGGATGACCCCTCATGTATAGCCTCAAAATCACACGGCACAGAATGTCCCCTCGCGCATAAATGGTAATGACTCGGCACAGAATGTCCCCTCGTGCATCAATAATAATCAATCGGCACGGAATGTCCCCTTGCGCATAAATAATAATCAATCGGCACGGAATGTTCCCTCGTGCATAAATATAATCATCGGCATGGAATGTTCCCTCGCGCATAAATAATAATCACTCGGCACATAATGTTCCCTCGTGCATAAATAATAGTCATCGGCACAGAATGTTCTCTCGTGCATAAATAATATGATCATCGGCACAAAATGTTCCCTCGTGCATAAATAATAATCATCGGCACAGAATGTTCCCTCGTGCATAAATAATAATAATCGGCTTGGAATGTTCCCTCGTGCATGATGAATATAAAAACAACAATTGATATGAAAGTTTAACAATACGATATTTCAAGTGTACAGACATAATCAACACAATTCTATTGTCCCGGCAAGGGACTCAGCTATAACCAATCTCAGTCAGAAGTATCATATCAACAGTAAAACCCTCAACCGAACACATAATCAAGAACTTTCTACATCATGAAGTAACCTCAAGGTACCACTTCCAATGTTCACGATAATTCACAACACGGAGAATGTCAAAGACATTAAATAACTCATCAAAATTCGACTCACGGGCATGCTTGACCACAACATATAGGTACTCGTCACCTCACCGATATGTTGGACATGAATTACACATAGCAAATAAGACTATATACCTATTCCCTCAAGCTAAGGTTAGGCCAAACACTTACCTCGGCTCCAAGAATGCAAGTCAAGCCTCAATCACGGCCTTTCCTCTTGAATCTGACTCCGAAACGATAATATCTAGGCATAATTGACTTAATAACATCAATAATTATTCAATAACTCAATCCAAAGCCTAATTATACATTTCTCATAATTCTTTCAAAAATACCAAAATTCGACCCCGGGCCCGCTTGGTCCAAACTCGAGGTTCGGACCAAAACCCGATAACCCATTCTCCCATGAACTCGAATATACAATTTGTTTTGAAATCTGACCCCAAAATGAGGTTGAATTCCCAAAATTTCCAAAAGCCCTAACTCTATCCAAAACTCCCAATTTCTACCCTTGATCCATGTTTTTAGGCCTAGAATCTAATGATTGATGAAGAAAATGGAAGAAATTAGAGTTAAGATTACTAACCTAAGTGGTTATGGAGGAAGAGTAGCTTGGAAATCGGCTATGGGGTTTTGGCGAAGAAGGAGATGGTGAAAAATATGAAAATCCGGTAATGGGATTCTGTATTGGACACTTTAAATAGCTGGGCAAAAATGACCTACGCGATCGCGACATGTTTCCTGCGATCGAGCAGAGTACTGGACCTAGACCATCGCGATCGCGAAGAAGGGATTACGATCGCAGAGTATACCAACACAGCCTATCGCGATCGCGACCCGGGGGTCGCGTTCGCAGTGGGCAAAATAGCACCCAGCCCCCAGCCCGTATTTGCACTACGCGTTCGCGTGTGGCCCTTCGCGATCACGTAGAGCACTGCCCTCAGGCTCCGCGATTGCAACCCACGCCCTACGTCCGCGTAGGGTAATTTCCCAACCCCCAGCCATAAGCACATCGCGATCGCGTGAATTACACCGCGATCGCGGAGAGTAAATCACGGAACATGAGAACAGCAGAACACCATATTTTTCTAACACTTTTGCACCCCGACACCTACCCGAAACTCACCCGAGCCCTCGGGGCTCAAAACTAAATATACACACACCTTTAAAATCATCCTACAAACTTACTCGAGTAATTAAACCACCAAAATAACATCAAAACAATGAATTAAACTAAAAAATCCATAGAATTTCCTCACACTTCATAAACTATCAAATTTTCCATTTTTGATCCGAAACACGTCAAACCAAGTCCGTTTCTTACCAAATTTTACAGATAACTCACATAACTCATATTGAACCTATTTCGGTCTCCGGAACCATAATACGGGCTCGGTAACACAGATTTCATATCAAAGTTCATTTTCAAAAGTCTTTATTATTTTCAGAAAGCAATTTTCTTTAAAATTTTATTTCTCGGACTTGGGACCTCGGAATTTGATTCCGGGCATACGCCCAGGTCCCATATTTTCCTACGGACCCTCGGGGACCGTCAAATCACGGGTCCGAGTCTGTTTACCAAAAATGTTGACCAAAGTCAACTTTATTTTATTAATTATCATAAATTCAACTGTTTAACACATTTCCACATAAAGGCTTTCTGGCTACGCGCCCAGGCTGCGCACGCATATAGAGGTAAGATTAACGGAGGCTTTACACAATATGACCTTTTGGGTCATTACAATCTCCACCTCTAACACAACTGTTCGTCTTCGAATGGACATAGAAAGGTACCTGAATCGGGGTAAAAGGTGGGGATATCGGATCCGCATATCGGAATCGGACTCCCAAGTAGCTGCCTCAACAGACTGACATCCCCACTGAACACGAACCGAAGGATAACTCTTCGATCTCAACTGTCACACCTGCCGGTCTAATATGGCTATCGGCTCCTCCTCATAAGACAAATCCTTGTCCAACTGGACACCACTGAAGGTAAGTACATGAGATGGATCCGCAATATACCTCCAGAGCATAGATACGTGAAATACCGGATGCACGACTGACAAACTAGGTGGCGAGGCAAGTCTGTAGGCCACCTCTCCTACCTTATCCAGAATCTCAAATGAACCGATGTACCAAGGGCTCAACTTGCCCTTCTTTCCGAATCTCATCACGCCCTTCATGGGCGACACCCGAAGAAATACCTGGTCGCCTATCATAAATGCCAAATCTCGAACTTCGCGATCCGCATAACTCTTCTGCCTGGACTGAGCTGTACGAAGTCTATCCTGAATGAACTTCACCTTGTCCAAGGCATCCTGGACTAACTCAGAACCCAAAAATCTAGCCTCCCCCGGCTCAAACCATTCGACTAGAGACCGACACCATCTATCATACAACGCCTCATACGGAGCCATCTGAATGCTTGACTGATAGCTGTTGTTGTAGGCAAACTCAGTTAAAGGCAAGAACTGGTCCCATGAACCACCAAAGTGAATGACACAAGCTCGCAACATATCCTCCAAAATCTGAATAGTACGCTCGGACTACCCGTCCGTCTGAGGATGAAATGTTGTGCTCAAATCAATCTGTGTGCCCGACTCTCGCTGAAATACTCTCCATAAATGGGAGGTAAACTGAGTACCTCGGTCTGATATAATGGATATGGGCACACCATGCAGTCTAACAATCTCTCTTGTATAGATCCTTGCCAACTTCTCTGCTGAATACGAAACTGATACTGGGATGAAGTGCGCTGACTTGGTCAGCCTATCCACAATGATCCATACTGCATTAAACATCCTCTGAGTCTGTGGGAGTCCAACTACAAAGTCCATGGTGATACGCTCCCACTTCCACTCGGGAAGCTGAATCTGCTGCATCAAACCACCGGGTCTCTGGTGCTCGTACTTAACCTGCTGACAGTTCAAGCACCGAGCTGCATAAGCTACAATATTCTTCTTCATCCTCCGCCACCAATAATGCTACCGCAAGTCCTGGTACATCTTTGCGGCGCCCGGATGAATAAAATACCGGGAACTATGGGCCTCCTGAAGTATCAACTCACGAATACCATCCACATCAGGTACACAAATCCGACCATGCATCCTCAAAACTCCCTCATCATCAACCGTAACCTGTTTGGCATCTCCGTGCTTGACTCTATATCTAAGAACACATAAATGGCGATCATCATACTGCCTGTCCCGAATACGGTCATACAATGAAGAACGGGCCATGGTATGGGCCAAAACACTGCCAGTCTCAGAAACCTCCAATCTCACAAATCGGTTGGCTAAAGCCAGAACATCCAAAGAAAGAGGTCGCTCTCCGACTGATAAATAGGCAAGACTACCCATACTGGCTGACTTGCGGCTCAAAGCATCGGCCACCACAATGGCCTTCCCCAGATGATAAAGAATGGTAATATCATAATCCTTCAGCAACTCTAACCATCTCCTCTGCCTCATGTTCAACTACTTCTGTTTGAACAGATACTGTAAGCTCTTATGATCTGTAAACACCTCACATGGAACACCATACAAATAATGCCTCCAAATCTTCAATGCATGCACAATCGCTGCTAACTCCAAGTCATGAACTGGATAGATCTTCTCATGAACCTTCAACTGACGAGAAGCATAGGCTATAACCTTGCCATCCTGCATCAACACTGCACCAAGCCCAACCCATGAAGCATCACAATACACGGTATACGGTCCTGAACCTGTGGGCAGAACTAACACTGGTGTCGTGGTCAAGGCTGTCTTGAGCTTCTGAAAGCTCATATCACACTCATCCGACCACCTGAACTGAGCACTCTTCTGAGTCAACCTGGTCATCGGGGCTGCAATGGATGAAAAACCCTCCACAAACCGGCGATAATAGCCTGATAAGCCCAAGAAACTCCAGATCTCTGTAGCTGAGGTGGGTCTAGGCCAATCTCTGACTGCTGAAATCTTCTTGGGATCCACCTGAACACCCTCTGACGATACCACATGTCCTAGAAATGCAACTGAATGCAACTAGAACTCACACTTGGAAAATTTGGCATACAACTGACTATCCCTCAAAGTCTGAAGGACGACTCTAAGGTGCTGCTCATGCTCCTCACAACTATGGGAGTAAATCAAAATATCATCAATGAAAACAATCAGAAATGAGTCCAAATAGGGCCTGAACACGCGGTGCATCAACTCCATAAAAGCAGCGGGGGAATTTGTCAGCCCAAATGACATCACCAAGAACTCATAATGCCCATAACGAGTGTGAAAGGCTGTCTTAGGGACATAAGATGCCCTAATTCTCAGCTGGTGGTAACCAGATCTCAGGTCAATCTTGGAAAAAATTGAAGCACCCTGAAGCTGGTTGAATAAATCATCAATCCTCGGCAAAGGATACTTGTTCTTAATAGTAACCTTATTCAACTGCCGGTAGTCAATATACATCCTCATCTAGCCATCTTTCTTCTTGACAAACAATACTGGAGCACCCCAAGGAGAAATACTAGGCCTAATGAAGCCTTTATCCAACAAATCCTGCAATTGATCCTTCAACTCCTTCAACTCTGGCGGGGCCATACGATACGGCGGAGTAGAAATAGGCTGGGTGCCTGAGCTAACTCAATACAAAAATCAATATCCCTGTCGGGTGGCATACCCGGCAGGTCAGCATGGAATACCTCTGGAAACTCACGAACCACGGGCACAGACTCCAGGGAAGGAACCTCGGCGCTAGAATCACGAACATAGGCCAGATAGGCCAAACAACCCTTCTCGACCATGTGCCGAGCCTTCATATAAGAAATGACTCTACCAGAAGAATGACTAGGAGTCCCCCTCCACTCCAAACGAGGTACCACTGGCAAAGCCAAGGTCATTGTCTTGGCATGAGAGTCCAGGATAACATAATAGGGGGATAACCAATCCATCCCCAATATAACATCAAAGTCAACCATATCAAGAAGCAAAAGATCAACCTGAGTCTCCAGACCACCAATAACTACTAGGCAAGCACGGTAGACTTGATCTACCACTATAGAATTACCCACTGGTGTAGACACATGCATAGCAATACTTAAGGAATCATGGGGCATACTCAAATAAGGGGAAAAATATGAAGACACATAGGAGAATGTAGAACTCGAATCAAATAACACCGAAGCCTGTCGGCTGCAAACTGAAATCGTACCTGTAATAACTGCATCAGAAGCCTCAACATCAGACCTGGCAGGAAAAGCATAGCACCGGGGATGAGCCCCTCCAACCTAAACATCTCTGGGTCGACCTACTACGGCCTGACCTCTACCTCTCGGGGCATGTCCTCCACCTTTATGAGTCTGACCTCCACCTCTGGCACCCCGACCGCCAACCCTAGCTTACTAAGGGGTGGGGGTTCGCCTGATGCGGAAACCATTGCACGGGAACCCTGATACTGAGACCCACCAGAATCTCGGGGCAAAACCTGGAAATATGCCCCAAACCACCGCAAGAATAATAAGGCCTCTGATGATGTGGCTGTTGACTCTGGAACTAGCCCTGTCGACCCTGATAACCACCCTGGAAGCTCTGAAGCGGCGGTGCACTAATAGGTGCTGGTGGTGCACCAATAAGAGCTGGCGGTGCACTGTGAGCTACCTGAAGTGCTGACTGATATGGTATGGGAGGATGACCTCTACCGAAATAATCCCTGCCCCCAGATGAGGCTTCACTGAATCGGTCGAAGTGACGGGGCCTTTTGTCAGCCCCCTGACCACCACCCCGTGACATAATCATCTTATTCCTCCTGGCCACATTGGCCGCATCCTAGAAGGAAATATCAGTACCTGGATCCTTGGCCATCTGAAGCCTGATGGGCTGAGCCAAACCCTCAATAAACCTCCTCACTCTCTCACGATATGTGGGGAGTATCATAATAGCATGCCGATCTAGAGTGATGAACCTGGTCTCATATTGAGTGACAAACATAGATCCCTACTGGAGGCGCTCAAACTGCCTCCGAAGATCCTCCATCTGAGTAACTGGAAGGAACTTCCCCACGAATAACTCGGAGAACTGAGCCCAAGTCAATGTTGAAGATCCAGCTGGCCTGGTCAAGCAATAGTCTCTCCACCAAGTCTTGGCGGAACCCGAAAGACGAAAAGTAGCAAAATCAACTCCATTGGACTCCACTATGCCCATATCCGAAGAACCTTATGACAGCTGTCCAAATAGTCCTGGGGATCCTCTGATGGTGCACCAGTAAATGTAGTAGTGAATAACTTGGTGAATCTATCCAATCTCCATAAAGCATCTGCTGACATAGCTGCTCCCTCAACTGTCGGGGCCACAATGCCCGGCTGAGCTACTCCGGCTTTCTGAGGTGCCGGAGTATGGAACTGAGGATCTAGCTGCTCTGGCGTGCGAGTAGGAGGAGTCTGGGTCCCTCCCCCAGCCTGAGAGGCGGTTGGTGCAGTAGGAAGAAGACTGGCCTGAGCCACACTCTCCATGAGTCCCACTAAGCGGACTAGAGCATCCTGAAGCACCGGGGTGGCAATGAACCTAATGTTTTAGACTTCAATACTACACAATATTATAAGTTAACTGTGCAGTACTCAATTTTCAAGTGTTGTCGAATAAGAAGAACCTGGTTCTTCTTGGTGTACTACTTACTACTATTTACGAAATAATAAAGCAGTAAATTAAAGACACAGATATTTTACGTGGAAAACACCTGGCTCAAAAGGTGAAAAAACCACAACCTACTCCTCAGTAGGATTTGCTCAAACACTTCACGAAACACTCTGAGCCAAATGGACTTACAAAATAAACTCTTTTGTAATCCTAGGACATACTCTAATCCTCTTTGTATCAACTAGCCTCTAGCTAATTTCTACAGACTTCAAGCTAACTCTAACTTGAACAGCGTGTACCTATTACAATTTGCTTCTAAGAAAGCTGAAAAGATACGATGTTAAAACTCCTACTAAAACCAACTAGAATCAATGATAAATAATGGAATTATTTCTTCTAGTTGAACTGTAGCCTTTGCACAATACTTCTGCTTGCAAATATCCTAGGAATTTTGCTTACAGAACTTGATTCAATTTAGTCTTTATGCGTCTTTGTGTCGTGAATTTCAGCAGTAATGCTTTGAGTATTTATAAAGTCAGCTGTTGAGTTCTGGTCCAATTCTACCTGGGAGAACAAGTTCTTATCAAACTCAACTTCCTTCCTTCGTTTCTTTCCTTGCTGAATTCAACTTCTATTCTCTTCATCAGTTTGCAATTCGTATTATGAGACATCCTCTTAGTTCTTTGATACTCAGCAATCACTGATATTTCCTATGCTTGTACGATTCTTATGCCAACTAAAAGCTGGCCAATTGATCTGCCTGCCTCTGTACAGACACTCCATGAGGGTTAAATCCATGTTGTTAGCAGTGTGTATTCGTTCTTGTCTGGGCAGCAAGAATTTGATCAAAAATTCAAAGAGAAGCTTGTGCTCAAGCTTCATCTCACTCTTGTACACAGCCGTAGGTTCAAGCTACTTCTCATTTTCGTAGAAGAATCTGGTGATATTGAAAGCTGAGGCCATTCCATCTAAACAAGGCCATCTCTGCCTCGTGTAGTCTTCTTAACCCTCAGGTGGAATGTCTAGAATGACTCCCAACTCTTGAGCATCAAAGGAGACTTCAACTCCCTTGACCAATGAGGTGACCCTACCTCCAATGACTGTGGAATTCCCCATGAACTCCACAACTTCATTTCTGACCAGCCTGCCTTCCATGCAAAGGACCATGTACTTCCAGCCCTGCACTACCAGAAAATCCAGTAAATACCTCATTCCAGGCTCCTCCAAATCCTTCAACAATTTTCCCTTCAAGATTTTTCTCTTGCCAAACATGACAACTCTGTCAGTAGACACTTCTCCAACCTCCTTCTCTTCCTCTCCACTCCATTTTGGATCATCATCCCTCTCAACAATCTATACTTTCTTCACCTTCTTTATCTTAGACCTTGTCCTCGAAGCAGTACTCCCAGTGGTGATGGACATAGTAGCTGACTTCTTTGAAGAAGTCTTAGACTTTTTGGGCTTGGGTGTCTTGATAACTACTGGAGCAGCCTCCTCTTCTTGTTGGACCAGGTCCAACAACCCTTCATTATCAACAATAACAGGTTCCCCTACCTTTGCTTTCCCCTTCTCTGCCTTCTTTCTTTTGCTCTCTTGCAGAGCTTTTTCCAATTTCTCCTCCTCTTCTCGTATAGTATTTCTCGTAGCACGTACCCTAAGAGCATGTACGCCAACAGAATCAGCAGTCTTCCTTTTCTTTGAAGGAACTGAGGCTTTAGACTTTTTGGGCTTTGGAGTCCTTCTCTTCTTGGGGTTGTATGAGTCCCCCAGCTTCTTCAGTCTTTCAGCCAAAGTTTCTTCCCCAGAAGAAACATGTTCATCTATTTCCTTCATTAACTTCTCCATCCCAACAACAGCTTCCTCAACTTCAGTAGTTCCTCCTAAAACCATGACATCTTCTTCAAGATTTTCAAGAATGGGGCCACAAATTGCAAGCGTGGTACCATCCTCCCTGGATCCCCTCACATCTACTTCACCCTCGTTCTCAAGATTTTTCTCTTTCCCAAATTTTCTTTGTCTTCTTGGCACTTCCACATCCACCACAGATCCCACTAACACAAATCGATTTTCAGCAGAATTCAAATTAGAGGTAACTTCAGTATTACCTTTCTCAGCACTGGATGAACTAGGTGGTTCGTCTTCATTGGCTGATTTGAATGAATCATTGGATGATTCTGGTTTGGAGCCTTCCTCAGCACGTAACAATTCTTCCAAGAATTTTTCTCTTGAACCAAAAGCCACATATTTGCGTGCAAGAACCTTAACACGACGGGCTTTGGGGGCTGGGGTAGGGTTTGGTGTGAGTTTAGGAATTGTAGAGTGTTCTGGGGTTGACAATTTTTCAAGAGACTCAGAACTATAAACTGAGGGTGAGTTTGAGTTGGATTCATAGTTTCCCCCATCATAATCTCTGTTTGGGGATGAGTCAGAAGAAGCAGGTGGAGGAGACGACATGATTTTGATTGTTTTAGAGAGAGAAGAAAATAAAGGGTTGTAGGGATTTTGAGTTGAGTAAGTTGAACAAGGTTCGACTGTTACTTTATGCACAATGGGTAATGATAGCCTATTTATAACTTGTGGCCGGGGAGATTGCAACGGAAGTATATTAACCCAAGTAGGATATTAATCGATTAATGACTTTCAGTGATTGGTCATTGATTAGACAGTTACTTTCCCCCCTAAAACTAGGCTAATTACTTGAGACGGGACTTCTTGGAACTGGTTTATTATTGAATTTTAACCATAAATGGATAGAGTCCTGCTCATGTATGACTGTACTTGAATTAATACATGTATGGAGATAAGAACGTACCTTGTCAGTCATGTAAACCAGCATGGATGAACCGGGTTCCTCCTGTTAAAATCTTTATTTTGCCTCAATTCACAAAGATAGAGAAACATAAGTAGTAACTAGAGAATCATATTAATACATGGCAGAAGAGTATGCAATAAAGACATAGTACTGAGCAATGATTAATCTGATTAAGTACCTAATTAAACTTTTCCAGCCAAAAAAAACTTCCTTTTTTTTTCAATTAGGTGATCTTAATCATCCCTAATTCAAGCTTGTTTCTCTCATAATGCTCCCTACTCAATGCTTTGGTAAATATATTAGCAATTGGACGATCAGTATCACAGAATCCGATTGAGACCATTCCCTTTTCATAGTTATCCCTCAGGAAATGGTGCCTAACATCTACGTGCTTAGTTCTCTTGTGATGAACCGGGTTCTTAGTCATACTAATTGCACTAGTGTTATTACAGTAAATAGGAATGCATCCCACATCTATACCAAAGTCCAGGAGTTATTGCTTGATCCATGGCAACTGGGCACAGCAAGAGGCTGCAGCCACATATTCAGCCTCAGCAGTAGACAAGGCTACTGAATTTTATTTCTTGGTGTCCCAAGAGACAAGGCAGGAGCCCAAAAAGTGATCCATGCCTGAAGTACTTTTACTATCAACCAGGAAACCTGTATAGTCAGCATCAGCATATCCTACAAGGTCAAAATTACTACCTCTAGGATACCAAAAGCACAGTTCAATGGTGCCCTTCAGATATCTTAAAATTCTTTTTACTGCAGTGAGGTGGGACTCCTTTGGATTGGCTTGAAAACTAGCACATAGTCACACACTAAACACAATATCAGGTCTACTTGCAGTAAGATAGAGTAGAGACCCAATCATCCCTCTGTATGTCTTCTGAGCAACGAATGAACCGGGTTCATCCACATCCAATTTTGTAGATGTGGCTATTGGGGTATCTATCTCCTTTGAATCCTCAATTTTGAATTTCTTGAGGAGTTCTTTCACATACTTCTGTTGATGTATCATTGTGCCATGTGGAGTTTTTTGATTTGCAAGCCTAAGAAGAAGGTTATCTCACCCATCATGCTCATTTCAAACTCACTCCCCATTAATGTAGCAAATTTCTTGCTAAGCTTTTCAGTAGTTGCCCCAAATATGATATCATCAACATATATTTTCACAATCAGAATATCTTTTCCATTTCCCTTTAGGAACAAAGTACTGTCTATCTTGCCTCGTTTGTACCCATGTTCTAGCAGGAATTTTGACAATCTCTCGTACCAAGCTCTAGGAAGTTGCTCAAGACCATAGAGAGCCTTGTCAAGTTTATATACATGATCAGGTGACTCTTTGCCTTCAAACCCAGGAGGCTGTTTTACAAATACATCTTCCTTGGAATAGCCATTAAGAAAGGCACTCTTTACATCCATCTGATGAAGAGTGAATTCCATGTGTGCAGCAAATGCTATAAGAAGTCTGATTTGCCTCCAATCTTTCCACAGGAGAAAAGGTCTCATCATAGTCAATTCCCTCTTCTTGGCTGTATCCTTGAACAACCAGTCTAGCCTTATTTCTTGTAACAGTTCCATCCTCATCGAGCTTGTTCCTGAAGACCCACTTGGTGCCAATTACTGATCTGTCTAGTGGCCTGGGTACCAAGTGCCATACTTGACTCCTTTCAAATTGATTCAGCTCTTCTTGCATGGTTGTTACCCAATCAGCATCTTGCAGGGCTTCAACAATGTTCTTTGGTTCAATCAAGGATAGAAATGCATCAAACACGCACAAATTTTTCAAGGAGGATCTAGTTTTGATTCCAGATCTCAAGTCTGTTATGATGTTCTCAAGAGGGTGAGAACTCTGATATCTGTGTGGTTTGGGTACCAGTTGTTCACTTCTGGATTGTTCAATATTGTGTTGTAGTTGTGGAACAGGATCAGGTCCAGTATTTCCATGCAGAATTCCCCCTGTCGAGTTGCGTGGAGTTGTTGAACCTGGTCCATCACCTGTTCCATCTGTCATAGGTTCTTCAATGTGGTCATTGCTCCTCACCTGTCCAAGCTCCTCATCTTCTGGTTCCTGTCTCTTAGATAAAGTGTTAGTTTCATCAAAGACAACATGTACACTTTCTTCTACACACATAGTTCTTTTATTGTATATTTTATAAGCTTTGCCATGTGTTTAATATCCCAAGAACACTCCCTCGTCACTTATGGGATCAAATTTCCTAGAGAATCTTTGCCATTATTATGCACATAACACTTGCATCCAAAAGCCCTAAGATGGGATATGTTGGGATTTCTCCCTTTAAGTAATTCATAGGGAGTTTTATCTACCAGAGGTCTGGTCATGCATCTATTAATAATGTAGCATGCAGTGTTAATTGCTTCTGCCCAGAAGCTGTGAGGTAGTTTTCTTGATAGAAGCATGGTTCTTGCCATGTCTTCAAGAGTTCTGTTTTTCTTCCAAAAATCCCATTTTGCTGTGGGGTTCTAGGAGCAGAAAAATTATGACAAACACCATGTTCATCACAGAACTCAGCAAACTTAATATTCTCAAATTTAGTACCATGGTCAGATATTATTGATGCCAGTTGATGTCCCAATTGATTTTGAATTTTCTTAACAAATGAGGTGAACATATCAAATGCTTCATCTTTAGATGATAGGAATAAGGTCCAAGTGAACCTTGAAAAATCATCAACTAGCACCATCACATATCTCTTACCACCTCTACTTAAAGTTCTCATAGGACCCTATAGATCCATATGAACCAGTTCCAACGTCCTCGTGGTACTGACCATTTTCTTACTTTTGAAAGAGGACCTTACCTGCTTCCCCTTGGCACATGCCTTACAAACTTTGTCTTCCTTGAACTTAATGTTAGGAAGTCCTACCACTAAGTCCTTAGAGACTAGTTTGTTAAGCTGAGTTAGACTTGCATGACTAAGTCGTTTGTGCCACAGGAGGGGATCAATGTCCAACACACTTAGACAAGTGAGTTCATTTTCAGACAGTGTGGACAAATCTATGACATAGATGTTATTCATTCTTTTTCC